>ONZH01009582.1:0-30693 GCA_900303285.1 Rhinella marina
TGGTGTGACCCGCAGGAGGTGGTGAACGGCCTTGGTTCCATTAAGTGGGGTGTTTAGCACTCATATGCCTGCGCATGCTGGTGGTGGTTAGGCTAGTAGTGGTGGCACCCCTGCTGATCCTGGTGTGGCACAGGTTGCACACCACAGTCCGTCGGTCATCCTCACTTTCTTTAAAGAACCTCCAGACTTGCGAACATCTAGGCCTCGCCACGGG
Source organism: Rhinella marina (assembly GCA_900303285.1). Lineage (NCBI taxonomy): Eukaryota > Metazoa > Chordata > Amphibia > Anura > Bufonidae > Rhinella > Rhinella marina. Next base: position 215 of record ONZH01009582.1, read on the forward strand.
AGCTTCACTACGTGAATCAGTTGCTGCTGATGCATCAGCTCTGGCCCTGCTTCTCCCTCTGGCCACACCACTGCCTCTTACAACCTGTTCTGGTGCAGCACTCACCTCCGCCTCAGAAGCACTGTCTTCACTCGGCATATCAACCCAGCTTGATCGTCATCCTCCGATTCCTCAGTCTGCTCCCCCCCTCGGAATTCCTCCCCTTACAACAACTTCACCATTGTCTGACAACCGTGTCTCTTCATCGTCCAACACCTCTTTACAAACTTCTTCCACTAACTCACCATTGTCATCATCATCATCATCATCACCCACAGACTGCGACAGTTGGAAAACTTGGGCATCGGGAACGAGGTCAGTAGCAACCTGAGAAGTGGTTTGTGACTCTGGGAAGGGTCCAGAAAACAGTTCCTGAGAGTATGCCGGATCGCATTCCAAATTTTCCTGGGAGGGGACAGACTGGGGGATAGGAGGTTGAGGTGGAGGAGCCATAGGAGTGCTTCCTTGGGTAACGTGGGTGGACTGCGTGGAAGACTGACTGGTGGACAAATTACTTGAAGCATTGTCCGCAATCCACGAGATCAGCTGTTCGCACTGTTGTGGTTTCAACAGTCCTCTACCACGTGTCCCTGTAAGTTGAGACATGAAGCTAGGGAGTGTAGCTCTGCGGCGTTCCACAGCTCCCTCATCAGCAGGTACTGTCTCACCCTGCCCAGGACCACGGCCTCTGCCCCCTGCAGTAATTGAATGCCCACGCCCAAGCCCACGCCCTCGTCCTCGACCCTTAGCCCTGGGGTTCAACATTTTTTGTATATAAGTGTATGATATAAAAAAAAAAAAAATTAAACGGGCCTGGTGTACTGAAACCCACAAACTTGTTCAGTCTGGTAGAATTAAGTGACATACAGAAAGTGTCACCTGGACAGATTATACGGATTGGAGCAAGTGTGCTGAACTGTGACACACAGAAAGGTTACACGCAGCTGAGTAAAATGGATTTTTATCACTGAGCTAAAACAACTGAAAAACTAATTTTTTAAAAAATTTTGTTTTTTTGTGAACGTGACGTGCAGGAACTATCGTAGAACTGACTGACACCCTGTTAACGGTGGCTATTTAGATTGCGACTCAGACAAATGTCGCACAGAGAGTTTTTGGGATCAAGCTGTAGATGTTATTGGTAGCAAATGACTTGGTTGTATTCTGTGACGTACAGAAAGTGTCACCTGGACAGTATATACGGATCGGAGCGAGTGTGCTGAACCGTGACACACAGAAAGGTTACATGCAGCTGAGTAAAATGGATTTGTATCACTGAGCTAAAACAACTAAAAAACTAATTTTTTTTTAATATTTTGTTTTTTATATATTTTTTTAAATTTAGTTTTTTTGGGAACGTGACGTGCAGGAACTGTCGTAGAACTGACTGACACCCTGTTAACGGTGGCTATTTAGACTGCGACCCAGACAAATGTCGCACAGAGAGTTTTCTGGATCAAGCTGTAGATTTTATTGGTAGCAAATGACTTGGTTGTATTCTCTGACGTACAGAAAGCGTCACCTGGACAGTATATACGGATTGGAGCGAGTGTGCTGAACTGTGACACACAGAAAGGTTACACGCAGCTGAGTAAAATGGATTTGTATCACTGAGCTAAAACAACTGAAAAACTAATTTTTTTTTTATTTTGTTTTTTTGGGAACGTGACGTGCAGAAACTATCGTAGAACTGACTGACACCCTGTTAACGGTGGCTATTTAGACTGCGACCCAGACAAATGTCGCACAGAGAGTTTTCTGGATCAAGCTGTATACGTTATTGGTAGCAAATGACTTGGTTGTATTCTGTGACGTACAGAAAGTGTCACCTGGACAGTATATATGGATTGGAGTGAGCGTGCTGAAATGTGACACACAGAATGGTTCCACACTGCTGTGTGCAATGGATTTGTATCACTGAGATAGAACAATAAAAAAAAAAAACAGGGTTAGATATGGCGATAGCTGCACTATTAGTTGCAGCCAGCCAGCCAAGCCAGGAGACATAAAAAAAATTTCTTCTAGCCCTTAGAAGGGCTGTTGGTTTCTTTGTGGGTGATTCCTGCCTAACAGAGAACTAAATGCAGGCCCTAACACTGTCCCTGAAAGGCAGCAGCTCTATCCCTAACGACATCCAGACGGCATCTGAGCCGAGCATCGCAGCCATTCACTAGTATATTCCAGGGTCACCTGATCAGGCCAGCCAACCCTGTCCTGGCTTGTGTCTCCTGGCTTGTGATTGGCTGTGTTTATAGGCGCCAAAAAAGCACGATGCGGAAGTTGCCATTTCCTCGAGTATGGCGAGATACTCGTCCGAGCAGTGAGCTCTTACGAGTACCCTAATACTCGAACGAGCACCAAGCTCGGACGAGTATGCTCACTCATCTCTACTGGTTGTCCTTCCTTGGATGACAAGATCTACCATTTTGGATATGCTCTGTTTCAGTCATCTAGCCATTATAATTTGGCCCTTCATGCTCAAATTTGGTCCTTGTTGTTGTTCCTACTTAAAAGTGCTTTCACTTTTTTCCATACAATTGCAGCTTCAGATGTTAGCTACATTATAAATTCAGGTCTTCTTTAATATGCTACATTACCCCTTCCCATTGGAAAAATTTGCTTTCAGGTGACGGCCATTACTTGCTGGGGTATTCAGATATTTCATTTTCCCTTTCATTTCTGAAATAAAAGGGTGTCATGTGACTTTTGACTCACCCTGTGTATATATGTAAGTATATATAGAGAAAGGCTCCATATTTTTAAGGTGAGAGTGCTGCCTGATCTTTTTTGTTTTGTTGAATTTGATCATTGTCAGACCGATGGGCTTGCACCTCCATTGTTTATGTGCCTGTCTTATCTAGTGCTGCCATCTCTTATGCTCTCTCTCTCTCTCCTCTCTCTCTCTCTCTCTCTCTCTCTCTCTATATATATATATATATATATATATATACAGTTAGGGCCAGAAATATTTGGACAGTGACACAAGTTTTGTTATTTTAGCTGTTTACTAAAACATGTTCAGAAATACAATTATATATATAATATGGGCTGAAAGTGCACACTCCCAGCTGCAATATGAGAGTTTCCACATCCAAATCGGAGAAAGGGTTTAGGAATCATAGCTCTGTAATGCATAGCCTCCTCTTTTTCAAGGGACCAAAAGTAATTGGACAATGGACTCTAAGGCCTCTTTCACACGAGCGAGTTTTCCGCGCGGGTGCAATGCGTGATATGAACGCATTGCACCCGCACTGAATCCTGACCCATTCATTTCAATAGGTCTTTTCAGATGAGCGTTTTTTTTCACGCATCACTTCTGCGTTGCGTGAAAATCGCAGCATGTTCTATATTCTGCTTTTTTCACGCAGCCCTGGCCCCATAGAAGTGAATGGGGCTGCGTTAAAAACGCATTGCATCTGCAAGCAAGTGCGGATGCAATGCGTTTTTCACTGATGGTTGCTTAGAAATGTTGTTTGTAAACATTCAGTTTTTTTTCACGCGCGTGAAAAACGCATCAAAACGCATTGCACCCGCGCGGAAAAAACGGAACAACTAAACGCAATCGCAGACAAAACTGACTGAACTTGCTTGCAGAATGGTGCGAGTTTTCCTGAACGCACCCTGAACGCATCCTGACCTAATCCGTGACGCTCGTGTGAAAGAGGCCTAAGGGCTGCAATTAACTCTGAAGGCGTCTCCCTCGTAAACCTGTAATCAATGAAGTAGTTAAAAGGTCTGGGGTTGATTCCAGGTGTGTGGTTTTGCATTTGGAAGCTGTTGCTGTGACCAGACAACATGCGGTCAAAGGAACTCTCAAATGAGGTGAAGCAGAACATCCTGAGGCTGAAAAAAAAGAAAAAATCCATCAGAGAGATAGCAGACATGCTTGGAGTAGCAAAATCAACAGTCGGGTACATTCTGAGAAAAAAGGAATTGACTGGTGAGCTTGAGAACTCAAAAAGGCCTGGGCGTCCACGGATGACAACAGTGGTGGATGATCGCTGCATACTTTCTTTGGTGAAGAAGAACCTGTTCACAACATCAACTGAAGTCCAGAACACTCTCAGTGAAGTAGGTGTATCTGTCTCTAAGTCAACAGTAAAGAGAAGACTCCATGAAAGTAAATACAAAGGCCCTGATTTATCACACCTTCACTCCAGAATTCTGTCTTCAAAAAGTCGCACGATAGGGCTTTTGCGAGTTTTTTGCGCAATTTTTTGCGACTTTTTGCATGTGTACACCACTCACTCCAGTTTGTAATATGGGTGGAAAAGTGGGTGTGGTTAGCCATGTTAATGAGTTTCACTCCAGATTTATCATTGCGACTTTTTAAAAAAAGTCGCAAAATAGTCGCAATCTCACTCCAGGAGGAGGGTGGAGTAGGAAAAGTGGAGTAGCTTCTCTAGACAGAAGTGTTAGGTTTAAGGACAAGTCACATTTATCAAACAACCTGTGACGTTTGATAAATGTGGCACAAAGTACTCTAACATAGATGCAAGCAAAACTGACTTCAAATATTCTCCTAATGATAAATTCCCCCCAAAGGGTTCACATCTAGATGCAAAACATTCATCAATTCCAAAAATAGACAGGCCAGAGTTAAATTTGCTGAAAAACACCTCAAGAAGCCAGCTCAGTTCTGGAAAAGTATTCTATGGACAGATGAGACAAAGATCAACCTGTACCAGAATGATGGGAAGAAAAAAGTTTGGAGAAGAAAGGGAACGGCACATGATCCAAGGCACACCACATCCTCTGTAAAACATGGTGGAGGCAACATGATGGCATGGGCATGCATGGCTTTCAATGGCACTGGGTCAATTGTGTTTATTGATGACATAACAGCAGACAAGAGTAGCCAGATGAATTCTGAAGTGTACCGGGATATACTTTCAGCCCAGATTCAGCCAAATGCTGCCAAGTTGATCGGACGGCGCTTCATAGTACAGATGGACAATGACCCCAAGCATACAGCCAAAGCTACCCAGGAGTTCATGAGTGCAAAAAAGTGGAACATTCTGCAATGGCCAAGTCAATCACCAGATCTTAACCCAATTGAGCATGCATTTCACTTGCTCAAATCCAGACTTAAGACGGAAAGACCCACAAACAAGCAAGACCTGAAGGCTGCGGCTGTAAAGGCCTAGCAAAGCATTAAGAAGGAGGAAACCCAGCGTTTGGTGATGTCCATGGGTTCCAGACTTAAGGCAGTGATTGCCTCCAAAGGATTCGCAACAAAATATTGAAAATAAAAATATTTTGTTTGGGTTATGTTTATTTGTCCAATTACTTTTGAGCTCCTAAAATGTGGAGTGTTTGTAAAGAAATGTGTACAATTCCTACATTTTCTATTAGATATTTTTGTTCAACCCTTCAAATTAAACGTTACAATCTGCACTTGAATTCTGTTGTAGAGGTTTCATTTCAAATCCAATGTGGTGGCATGCAGAGCCCAACTCGCGAAAATTGTGTCACTGTCCAAATATTTCTGGCCCTAACTGTATATATATACAGTACAGACCAAAAGTTTGAACACACCTTCTCATTCGAAGAGTTTTCTGTATTTTCATGACTATGAAAATTGTAGATTCACACTGAAGGCATCAAAACTATGAATTAACACAATTATATACTTAACAAAAAAGTGTGAAACAACTGAAAATATGTCTTATATTCTAGGTTCTTCAAAGTAGCCAACTTTTGCATTGATTACTGCTTTGCACACTCTTGGCATTCTCTTGATGAGCTTCAAGAGGTAGTCACTTGAAATGGTTTTCACTTCACAGGTGTGCCCTGTCAGGTTTAATAAGTGGGATTTCTTGCCTTATAAATGGGGTTGGGACCATGGGTTGTGTTGGGCAGAAGTCAGGTGGATACACAGCTGATAGTCCTACTGGATAGATTGTTAGAATTTGTATTATGGCAAGAAAAAAGCAGCTAAGTAAAGAAAAACAAGTGGCCATCATTACTTTAAGAAATGAAGGTCAGTCGGTTCGAAAAATTGGGAAAACTTTGAAAGTGTCCCCAAGTGCAGTCGCAAAAACCATCAAGTGCTACAAAGAAACTGGCTCACATGAGGAGCGCCCCAGGAAAGGAAGACCAAGAGTCACCTCTGCTGCGGAGGATAAGTTCATCCGAGTCACCAGCCTCAGAAATCGCAGGTTAACAGCAGCTCAGATTAGAGACCAGGTCAATGCCACACAGAGTTCTAGCAGCAGACACATCTCTACAACAACTGTTAAGAGGAGACTGTGGGCAGCAGGCCTTCATGGTAAAATAGCTGCTAGGAAACCACTGCTAAGGGCAGGCAACAAGCAGAAGAGACTTGTTTGGGCTAAAGAACACAAGGAATGGACATTAGACCAGTGGAAATCTGTGCTTTGGTCTGATGAGTCCAAATTTGAGATCTTTGGTTCCAACCACCGTGTCTTTGTGCGACGCAGAAAAGGTAAACGGATGGACTCTACATGCCTGGTTCCCACTGTGAAGCATGGAGGAGGAGGTGTGATGGTGTGGGGTTGCTTTGCTGGTGACACTGTTTGGGATTTATTCAAAATTGAAGGCATACTGAACCAGCATGGCTACCACAGCATCTTGCAGCGGCATGCTATTCCATCCGGTTTGCGTTTAGTTGGACCATCATTTATTTATCAACAGGACAATGACCCCAACACACCTCCAGGCTGTGTAAGGGCTATTCGACCAAGAAGGAGAGTGATGGGGTGCTACGCCAGATGACCTGGCCTCCACAGTCACCAGACCTGAACCCAATCGAGATGGTTTGGGGTGAGCTGGACCGCAGAGTGAAGGCAAAAGAGCCAACAACTGCGAAGCATCTCTGGGAATTTATATAATGAATGAATCAATTGTAAACTAATCAGATTGTTACAAATTACACAAAGGTTCTTTTGCCAAACAAATCCAAAGTTTTAGCAATTTGTTTCAGACAAATGGTGCAAAACAGTGCCGGTGCCATTTCACTATTAAACAGCAAAACTAAAATGGAAAGGATGATGAAGACAGAGGATCACATGAGACTGGGAGGGGGCTTGCCCTAAGTGCTGTGAGCCAATCATGGGACACGATTTGGGCAAGTCCTTCAGTTTCTGGCTTGATCAGAAGCAAAAAGTAATTACAAATGCAATCCAATTATCTTAGTGTGTTGTACGGACAGTATAGAGGCATATTTAGTAGGTAGATTAAATAAATATACAGAAAAGTCAAGGTTTTATCTGGGAAATCATATGGTGGTCACTCAGAGTTCTGTGTGCATGTTCCATACTGAGGACAGCTGCTGGTAGCAAGTGGAAAGTTCATGTATGAGCTTTGAGCTCTGCAATCACCAAAATCATTCACCAAAATATTTTTATTCTGTACATCAACAGCCAGCCTTATTATTTTTTTTTAACTCAAGTTTATATAATTCATAAATGTTTTATAGGTTTTTTCAAAGTACACGGAAAACCAGAATCATACTGTACATTTAGCTGCAAACACTGGTTTCTAAACACCAGTTTCAATTTTGTTACCATTTACTATTATGCGCTTTAGTACATTTCAGTGTATCAATACTAATATGTTTGCACTATATCTACAATTGCACTTCTTTTAATCACTGAAAAAACAGCTGCAATTTTGCTACCATGTATAATTAAGCTGTTTTACTAGTGAAGGGCATGTTTAAATGCACCTCTGTTAACGAAAAACCAGTTTCAATTTAGTTGCATTTTTTAATTGGGCATCTCAGCTCATTTCAGTGTATCAGAATACTAGTTTAATTCCACAAGTTGTATTGCATCAATACACAGTGCAGTTTCAGTTAAATTTTTGCCACTTCAGAAAGTGGCATTTATCATGTAGAGAAAGTTAATACAAGACACTTACTAATGTATTGTGATTGTCCATATTGCTTCCTTTGCTGGCTGGATTTTTTTCCCCATCATATTATACACTGCTCGTTTCCATGATTACGACCACCCTGCAATCCATCAGCCTCTCGGTGATCGGCCTCTCTGGTGATCAGGACTGTGGGAGCTCACATAGGCTGGTGCTGTTTTCATAGTATGCATGCAGAACCACCGCTGATGGAATGGAGGGTGGCCAAAACCATGGAAACGAGCAGTGTATAATGTGATGGAAAAATTAGTGTAACCAGCAAAGGAAACAATATGGATAATAACAATACTGTCACGACAGGGAAACAAGGGATAGTGTGCCCTGTCTGAACCCCACCTCTTTCCCTGCCTACTTACAGTAGATGCCCTAGGCGACAAAACCGTAACTTGGAGACGGTCCCTATGCTGAGTACGTGCACAGGGTAGGGAAGGGAACACAGGGAAAGACGAACACAGACAGAAACAAACACAATAGCAGAATCGTCAGCAAGCCAAGTCAAGAACAGGAGGTCACGTCAAATACCGAGGGGAATCACAAAAGCGTAGTCTAAGTCCAAAGCCAAAATCCAATATACCAATAATCCAAAAGCAAGGTCCAACACACAGCACTGATCTCAGAAGACTAATCACAGGCATCTGAGTGAGGCAGTTGCCATCTTTAAATAGCCCGCCCAGGATCATGTGATGTGGCCAGCATCACATGACCTGAGGCGGAGCAAGCTGTCCAAACAATATGTAAAGTAGCCATGTGGTGTGATCAGCACCACATGGCTAAACCCAAACAGAGAATTAACTCATGAAGTGCTGGCTGACAAGACCAGCACTTCAATTCCCTATTGCTCGTCTCTAGGGGGGCGGAGAGGTCCGGCGACGTCGTGCAGAGGGAGCGCGACGCCGACCTCACGTGACAAATACATTAGTAAGTGCCTTGTATTAACTTTATTGACATGATAAATGCCATTTGCTGTGACAAAACCGCTTTAATGCTTTAGCACTGTATAAATATATCAGTTTCATTCAACATATTGGGGGAGATATATCAAGACTGGCAAATCCATCTGCCAGTCTTGATCTTCCTTGCACTGGCGTGAGATGCACCTGATTTGTTAAGAGGCGGAAGCAGGCATATCTCTGCCCTGCCATGCGCCAGCTACAGGCTGGCCTAGACTTAAAGGGGTATTCCCATCTTAGACAATGGGGGCATATCCTAGCCGCTGGGACCCGCACCTATATCGACAACGGAACGGGGAGCGCAGCTCCCCACTGCTACCATAGAAATGAATGGGAGCGCACCGCGCATGCGAGACCACAGCTCCCATTCATTTCTATGTAGCTGACGGAAATAGCTGAGCCAAAGCTCGGCTATTTTCGGCGGCCCCATAGAAATGAATGGAGGGCGGCCGCGCATGCGCAGTGCACCCGCCTTCACTTTGGGGGCTCCTTTCTCAATATAGGTGCGGGTCCCAGCGGTGGGACCCGCACCTATAAGACAATGGAGGCATATCCTAGCGATATGCCCCCATTGTCCAAGATGGGATTAATCCTTTCAGCTATAACTTATGCCACTTTCTGACGAAAATTATAGTAAATATCTTGACTGAAGAAAACCCGCCAAAGGACCTGCGGTGAGAGTGAAGACGTCACCATGCATTTTTAGTTAATGCATTGTTTTGCCTCAATATACAGTACAGTTATAGTAACTCATTATACTGTATTCATATACCAGTTTCATTCAAAGAATTGCATTGTGTTAACATATCATTGTAAATTGTCAATATTGGTGTGCGGTGTATTTGTAGAAGTGGAGGAAAGTTTAGTTGCTTCATTGTCTGTAAATTACAGAAAAAAACACTTGCAATTTTGCTAACATTTAATAATCTGTGTACCAAATTGATTTATCGGTGTAATATGCAGTGAGTATGAAACCACTGTACCAAGTAACCAGTTTAACTTTGGATTAGTCCTAAGGGCATTATCCTGATGATCTCATGGTTTTTACCATTTAACTCCTATACAGGAATCTGGCCTTTGCTGCAGGGGACCAACTAGGCAGTAACCTCTTGGAATAGTCTTGGTGTAGTTGGCAGCTGACCCATGGAGTTAGACTCACCAGTGCGAAGAACCAAGGGGTCAGGCAATACTCATAGTCAGTGTGAGGAAAAGGTCAGGGAAGGCAGAATTTGTGCAATTCTGTTAAACTAAATAGGGCAGGCAGAAAAGGGTTGATACAATAGAATAGGCATGCATCAGAGACTCCCTCCTGAATTTGCAGCAACAGAACGGTCTGCCATTGCACTGCTTGATCCATGACGTTCAAACTCACTAGAATTCCACTTTGCATATATTTTAACGTCTGTATGAGCAGTGTAAAGTGATGAATGATTTAATCACACATCAGACCAACACAGCAGGGAGCATGTGTTCTTTTGAGGTCAGGCAGTGGCAAATCCTAAAAGATGCTTGTCGCGTACTCGGGTCTTTCAAAGAGGCCATCAGATTTGTCAGTAGGGGAGATTTCAGATTCAACCATATTATTCCCCCTGATATTTGTTGCAAACACACTAATGCAACAAGAAGGGTTGTGTCACGAGTGGGCTTGCGTCTGGTATCAGACGTTCTGCACGGCTTTCTAAAGTGACATGATTTGACATGCTTTTCCCTTGGTTGCTGTTTACCACACCCCTTCCCCTCAGCTGTTGCCATTGTGGTAATTAGCTTTCTCCTATTTACCCCTTCCTCTCCCAGTATCCCTTGCGGTTTATACTTTCTGCCTACCTAGTAGAATGTGGTGTGGATCTCGGCTGAGATCCGGTTGCTGCGATATCTGCTTAAGATAAGTGTCTTCTTTCCCTTTTGTTGTTTTCCTTTTGGAGTCTCCTGTTCCTCCTTTCTCTTCGAGGAACGGGTTTACTCTCTTGTGTCACTAGACTGCAGGGTTTTCTAGGGTGCATTTATTATTAGGTTCCTGTGTATGAACTTTCCTACAACCCAGGCTTGTTCATACTTGTAGTCAGCCAGGGCCTAGTCTCAATGTTCCCTGCAGGAGGTGACCGGTTCCCTGGTTTTGTCTGTTCCCTTCCCTCGTACGCTCGGTATGGCTATTCCCTCCACACCAGAGCGTGACAGGTTGATGAGCAACAGCTTACACATCTTGCTAGCCTCCCTATAGCTGTTTTCTCTGCCACACCCGCCTCACGATTCATCCACCTCCAATAATCTCTTCTACCACAAGCAACAGAAGCCACAGCATTGCCCAGAGAGAGTTTTTAGTATAGCAGACGCATTGTCACACTCAAATGAACAAATTTGCCCTCACCAGTATAAAAATCATCATGAATAGATCTGCCATTACTGACAGTGGTCTTTTTTATTGCTCCCATCATGCTATTGATGTTATCTGGCACCCTACCATCATGTCATGTACTGTATGGCTACTGCTGCCACCACTGCTTCAGTCGTTTCTTCCCCTACTGCTACTACAATTACCCCTACACACCTGCCCCTATTACTATTACTACCCCTACACAGTCATACACACAATTCTACCACGTTATCCATTGCATGCTGTGCTACTAATGTTGCTATTGCTGTCAGATGCCACCGCATTACCCCTAAACACCGTAACCTTTCCATATCCACACTGTACTACTGCTGCTCCAAAATAAAAGGGAAAATGTTTCAGATTTTTTCAGAACAAGCAACTGTTTCTTCTGACATTAAAACTTGTGTGTGTATAAACAGGGGCAGGCACCTGCCTTCATTAACCCTTAGAGTCTCAGCGCCGTACATGTGGGGCGCAAAAAGCCGGGACGCAGGTCCCAGCGCCGTACATGCTCCTGCGCCCGCCCGATCAGCGGCGTAGGTCCGACTGTGCCCAGGTGCCAGACCCCTGCTGAATGCGCTGCTTTGACGGGGACCCGATGGCTCGGATAGCAGCCCGATGCCTTCCTTAGGCATCATGGCTGCTATCCCTGCGTGCCTGTGCGATCCAGCCCCCTGGATTGCACAGGAGGCAGGCTGTAAGTGTATTACATTGAGTAATAAACTTACAGCCAATGCATTACAATACAAAAGTAATGTACTGCATTGTAAAGGGGATCAGACCCCCAAAAGTTAAATAAAGTAAAAAAAAAAAAAGTAAAAAAATAAAGTTTCCTAAAAAAATTATAATAAAAGTTTCAAGTAAAAAGAAAAAAAAAATTAAAAAAAAAGGTTAAAAAAATTGTAAAAAAAAAAGGTAAAAAAAGAAAGATAAACATATTAGGTATCTCCGTGTCCGTATCGACTGGCTCTATAAAAATATCACGTCATCCACCCTGCCAGGTGAACGCAGTAAAAAAACAAAAAAAACATGCCAAAACAGACATTTTTTGGTCACCTTCCGGTACAAAAAGTGTAATAGCAGGTGATCAAAAAGGCGTATTTAACCCAAAATGGTACCAATAAAACCGTCATCTTGTCCTGCAAAAATGATACCCTACTTGAGACAATCACTTAAAAATAAAAAAATATGGCTCTGTGAAAATGGCAACACAAAAAAAAGATTGTATTCTGTTCGAAAATAAATCTAATGTGTAAAACTTTCCAAAAATAAAAAAGTTAGACATATTGGGTACCGCCGCGTCCGAAACAACCTGCTCTATAACAATATTACATGAGATGGCCCCCCAGGCGAATTCTGCAAAAAATTAAAAAAAAACTATGCCAAAACAACCATTTTTTTCCCTCTTGCCTCACAAAAAGTGTAATAGCAGGCGATCAAAAAGGCGTATTTAACCCAAAATGGTACCAATCAAACCGTCATCTTGTCCCACAAAAATGATACCCTACTTGAGACAATCGCCTGAAAAATAAAAAAAATATGGCTCTCTGAAAATGGCAACACAAAAAAAGATTTTATTAAGTTCAAAAATAAATCTAATGTGTAAAACTTTCCAAAAATAAAAAAGTTAGACATATTGGGTACCGCCGCGTCCGTAACAACCTGCTCTATAAAATATTACATGAGATAGCCCCCCAGGTGAATGTTGTAAAAAAAATTTAAAAAAAACAAACATTCCAAAACAGCTATTTTTTTTCACCTTGACTCACAAAAAGTGTAATACCAAGCGATCAAAAAGTCTTATGTACCCCAAAATGGTACCAATCAAACCGTCATCTCGTCCCGCAAAAAATTAACCCCCACATAAGACAATAACTCAAAAAATAAAAATCAATGGCTCCCGCAAACCAATCCATCAAAATCTGTGTTGTAAAATCCATATGGCGCTCCTTCTGTTTTGAGTCCTGCCATGTGCCCCCACATCAGTTTACAACAACATATGGGGTGTTGCCGTATTCAGGAGAAAATGGGTAACAAATTATGGGGTGCTTTTCTCCTGTTACCCCTTGTGATGAAAATGAAAAATTTGGAGCTAAAGCAACATTTTATTGGAAGAAATGAAACTTTTCATTTTCAGAGCCAAGTGTTTCCAAATTCCGTAAAACGCTTAGGGGGTTAAAGTGGCTAGTACCCCCTTAATATATTCGTTGAAGGGTGTAGTTTCCAAAATGGGGTCACTCTTTGAGGGTTTCCACTGTAGGGGTACGTCAGGGTCTCTCAATTACAAAATGGTGCCTAAAAACTATTCTAGCAATATCTGCCTTCAAAATCCGTATGGTTCTCCTTTCCTTCTGACCACTGCCACAAACCCATAGAGTCATTTACCAGCACATATGGGGTATTTCTGTAAACTGCAGAATCATAGTAATGTATATTGAGGTTTAGTTTGCTGTTAACCCTTGCTGTGTTGCAAGAAAAAAATTATTAACATGAATAATCTACCAAAAAAGTGAAATTTTGAAATTTCACCTCAATTTTCCTTTAATTCTTGTGGAACACCTCAAGAGTTAATAAAGTTTGTAATATCAGTTTTTCATAACTTGAGGGGTGTAGTTTTTAAAATGGGTTAATTTATGGGGGGTTTCCATTAGTTAACCCTCACAAAATCACTTTATAACTGAATTGGTGCTCAAAAATATGGTTTGAGAAATTTTGTTTAAAATTTGAAAAATTGCTTCTAAATAGAGTTCAGCGAATCCTAAAAGATTCGTGGATTCGGGATTCGGCCCGAATTTTCCACGGGATTCGTGGATTCAGGCCGAATCCTGAATCCCATTAAAGTCTATGGGAGACCCGAATTGTTTTGCAGGGGCCAAAGGTTCGGCCGTATCTATCTGCAAAATTGCGGATAGATACGCCGCGGCTCCCATGAAGAAGGTCTATAGTTGTCCGTGCGTACGGACAACTATAGGCATTTTCAATGGGGCCGCCCGGCGTGTGTTCCGTGCGTACGGAAAACACGCCGGGCAGCCCCATTGAAAATGCCTATAGTTGTCCGTACGCACGGACAACTATAGGGATTCTTCATAGGAGCCGAGAAGACCAAGGCCCAGCCTCCTCCAGCGTCAGGACAAGTAAGTTTTTATGTTTTATGTGTGTGTATATGTATCTGTGTGTATATGTATGTGTGTGTGTAGTATGTGTGTATGTATATGTGTGTGTATGTATAGGTGTATGTATGTATGTATGTATGTGTGTGTGTAGTATGTGTGTGTATGTATATATGTGTGTGTATGTATGTTTGTGTGTATGTGTGTGTGGGTATATGCATGCACTGTACGTACTGTATATTGTACAGCGTGGCGCAGGGGTTATATTGTCCTGCATGGTGTAACCGCCATGCATTTGTTGTACAGTATATATTATAATCCCTGTACCATGCTATACAATGTACAGTATGATTCATACACCATACTGTATAATACACAGTATGATCCGTACACCATACTGTATAGTATACAGTATAATCCGTACACCATGCTGTATAATATACAGTATAATCTGTACACCATGCTGTATAGTATACAGTATAATCCGTACACCATGCTGTATAATATACAGTATAGTCCGTACACCATGCTGTATAGTATACAGTATAATCCCTACACCATGCTGTATAGTATACAGTATAGTCCGTACACCATGCTGTATAGTATACAGTATAATCCCTACACCATGCTGTATAATACACAGTATAATCCGTACACCATGCTGTATAGTATACAGTATAATCCCTACAACATGCTGTATAGTATACAGTATAGTCTGTACACCATGCTGTATAATACACAGTACAATCCGTACACCATGCTGTATAATATACAGTATAATCCGTACACCATGCTGTATAGTATACAGTATAGTCCATACACCATGCTGTATAGTATACAGTATAGTCCGTACACCATGCTGTATAGTATACAGTATAATCCGTACACCATGCTGTATAGTATACAGTATAGTCCCTACACCATGCTGTATAATACACAGTATAATCCGTACACCATGCTGTATAGTATACAGTATAATCCCTACACCATGCTGTATAGTATACAGTATAGTCCGTACACCATGCTGTATAATACACAGTATAATCCGTACACCATGCTGTATAGTATACAGTATAATCCGTACACCATGCTGTATAATATACAGTATAATCCGTACACCATGCTGTATAGTATACAGTATAATCCCTAAACCATGCTGTATAGTATACAGTATAATCCCTACACCATGCTGTATAGTATACAGTATAGTCCGTACACCATGCTGTATAATACACACTATAATCCGTACACCATGCTGTATAGTATACAGTATAATCCCTACACCATGCTGTATAGTATACAGTATAGTCCGTACACCATGCTGTATAGTATACAGTATAATCCCTACACCATGCTGTATAGTATACAGTATAGTCCCTACACCATGCTGTATAATACACAGTATAATCCGTACACCATGCTGTATAGTATACAGTATAATCCCTACACCATGCTGTATAGTATACAGTATAGTCCGTACACCATGCTGTATAATACACAGTATAATCCGTACGCCATGCTGTATAATATACAGTATAATCCGTACACCATGCTGTATAGTATACAGTATAGTCCGTACACCATGCTGTATAGTATACAGTATAGTCCGTACACCATGCTGTATAGTATACAGTATAATCCGTACACCATGCTGCATAGTATAAAGTATAGTCCCTACACCATGCTGTATAATACACAGTATAATCCGTACATCATGCTGTATAGTATACAGTATAATCCCTACACCATGCTGTATAGTATACAGTATAGTCCGTACACCATGCTGTATAATACACAGTATAATCCGTACACCATGCTGTATAGTATACAGTATAATCCGTACACCATGCTGTATGATATACAGTATAATCTGTACACCATGCTGTATAATATACAGTATAATCTATCCTTGTTGCTGCTCCCATTCAGTATAACGTCTCCTTAGTTTAAAAAAAAAATAAAAAATCGGTAGCTCAGGTATACATTTCTTTATTGGCAAATGGGGGCGTGGCATGGGAGGAGCCAGGGTAGCATGTGGGATGCGCCGGGGTAGTGGGTGGGGTTAGGGGCCCCATTCAGATTCTTGCTATGGGGCCCAATGATTTCTATGTACGCCCCTGGCTGTATCTATCCGCAATTTTGCGGATAGATACGGCCCCATTCACACGGTCGTGTGAATGGGGCCTAAAAGTTGCCCCAACATGTGAAAACCTCAGAAAATGATGGAAACACCTTGGAGATGCATAGGAAACACCAGGGGCAGCATGTAGGGATGCCTCTGAGGCTCCCTAATTGCACCATTTTTTCTAAATCTGGCCAATAGTCTGGGGATGACCCCAAGGCAATTTTCAGGGACACGGTAATGGTGACCAACTTAAAAATGCTGCCTGACAACCTGGCGGTGAACCTCTGATTGTCTGTCTTTCAATAAGATTGCAGTGTAAAGCATGGTGGTGAGCCTCAGTATGACTTTTAGGATGGAGATTGCATGTGGACACGTACTCCCTGGAACAGGGCTGCCATCAGGAATTTTGGGGCCCCCTACAGGCAAATTTCGCGGCCCCCCACCTTTCGGGTAAACTTTACAGATTGCAAAATGGCTAACTTTTTTTTCTTAACAAGTCGCATCATTGTGTTTATTATCCCTGTACAGTGACATCACTGTGTTTGTTATCCCTGTACTGTGACATCACTGTTTATTATCCCTGTACAGTGACATCTCTGTGTTTATTATCCCTGTACAGTGACATCACTGTGTTTATTATCCCTGTACGGTGACATCTCTGTGTTTATTATCCCTGTACAGTGACATCGCTGTGTTTATTAACCCACTGCAGGAAGAGGTAAGTGGTCTGTGTTTTTGTGTTTGTTTTCTATTTTTCAGGGTCGTGAATGCAGAGGACTACTTCGGATTCGCTGGACTACGTTGGACCAGCTTTTTTTTTTTTTTTTAATAAAATGGTCAAACAGGGGTCTGGGGGAGTGTTTACTTCAATAAAATGTTTTATACTGGTGTGTATTTTTTTTTTTTTTACAATACTACAGTTTTAGTAATTACGGCTATCTACAGAAGGCCCTGATTACTAATACTGGGCTTAGTGCTTGCCGGTATGGCAGGCCAGCACTAACCCCAACATCTATTACCTCGGCACCCACCGCCACCAGGGGTGCTGGGAAGGTCTGGCTCTGGGGCGGCTGCAGGCTGGTACCATTAGGCTGGGAAGGGCCAATAACCGTGTCCGCCAGTTTTTTTTTTTTTTAATTTCATTATTTTTTTAAAAAAATGGCGTGGGGTCCCCCCCCTTTTTTCCTTCACCAGCCAGATACAACCAGCAGCTGCAGCCTGGCACTACCAGGGTGGGAAGGGACACGGTTATTGGCCCTTCCTAGCCTAATGTTACCAGCCTGTAGCCAGACCCTCAATTTAGAAGGTCCGGTCCTGCGGGTACCCGGCTCTTCCCGGCACCCCTGGTGGCGGTGGGTGCCGAGGTAATAGATGTTGGGGTTAGTGCTGGCCTGCCATACCGGCAAGCACTAAGCCCAGTATTAGTAATCAGGGCCGTCTGTAGATAGCCGTAATTACTAAAACTGTAGTATTGTAAAAAAAAAAATACACACACCAGTATAAAACATTTTATTGAAATAAACACTCCCCCAGACCCCTGTTTGACCATTTTATTAAAAAAAAAAAAAAAAAGCTGGTCCGACGTAGTCCAGCGAATCCGAAGTAGTCCTCTGCATTCACGACCCTGAAAAATAGAAAACAAACACACAAACACAGACCACTTACCTCTTCCTGCAGTGGGATAATACACACAGCGATGTCACCGTACAGAGATAATAAACACAGCGATGTCACAGTACAGGGATAATAAGCACAGTGATGTCACTGTACAGGGATAATAAACCTCAGATCAACACATTGTGCCCCCATCAGACCTCAGATCAACACATTGTGCCCCCATCAGACCTCAGATCAGCGTCTTGTGCCCCCATCAGACCTCAGATCAGCATCTTGTGCCCCCATCAGACCTCAGATCAGCGTCTAGTGCCCCCATCAGACCTCAGATCAACACAATGTGCCACCATCAGACCTCAGGTCAGCGTCTTGTGCCCCATCAGACCTCAGATCAACATCTTGTGTCCCCCTTCAGACCTCAGATCAGCCCGCCGTGCCCCCATCAGACCTCAGATCAGCCCGCCGTGCCCCCATCAGACCTCAGATCAGCCCGCCATGCCCCCATCAGACCTCAGATCAGCCCGCCGTGCCCCCATCAGACCTCAGATTAGCCCACGGTGCCCCCATCAGACCTCAGATCAGCCCGCCATGCCCCCATCAGACCTCAGATCAGCCCGCCATGCCCCCATCAGACCTCAGATCAGCCCGCCATGCCCCATTAGACCTCAGATTAGCCCACGGTGCCCCCATCAGACCTCAGATCAGCCCCTAGTGCCCCCATCAGACCTCAGATCAGCCCCCAGTGCCCCCATCAGACCTCAGATCAGCCCCTAGTGCCCCATCAGACCTCAGATAAGCCCGCCATGCCCCCATCAGACCTCAGATCAGCCCGCCATGCCCCATTAGACCTCAGATTAGCCCACGGTGCCCCCATCAGACCTCAGATCAGCCCCTAGTGCCCCCATCAGACCTCAGATCAGCCCCCAGTGCCCCCATCAGACCTCAGATCAGCCCCTAGTGCCCCATCAGACCTCAGATCAGCCCACCCAGCCACTTTAAAAAAGCAGACTTACCTGTTCTGGCCGCCGCTGTCCTCTGGCTCGCCGCTCCACTGTCTTTCCTGCTGGCGCGCACTATGACCTGACGCTGCGTCAGGTCCTAGTGCGCGCCGGCAGGGAAGACAGTGGAGCGGCGAGCCAGAGGACAGCGGCAGCCAGAACAGGTAAGTCTGCTTTTTTAAAGGGGGGCCGGGCGGCACGGATCATCACGAGTCTGCGCTGGCTCGTGATGCCGTGCCGAGCCGAAGCGGCAAATATTCGAGCAAATCCCGAATATTGCCGCTTCGGCTCGCTCATCACTACTTCTAAACTCTCTAACTTCCTAAAAAAATAAAATGGCATTTACAAAATGATGCCAACATAAAGTAGACATATGGGGAATGTAAAGTAATAACTATTTTTGGAGGTATTACTATGTATTTAAAAAATAGAGAAATTGACATTTGGAAATTTGCTAATTTTTCAAAATTTTTGGTAAATTTGGGATTTTTTCATAAATAAGGGTGAAATATATTGACTCAAATTTATGACTGTCATGAAGTACAATGTGTCACGAGAAAACAATCTCAGAATGGCCTAGATAAGTAAAAGCGTTCTAAAGTTATTACCACGTAAAGTGACACATGTCAGATTTGCAAAAATCGGCCTGGGATTTAAGGTGAAAAGTAGCTCGGTACGGAAAGGATTAAGGCATGATTTTTGGATGTTTGTTTTGAACACGCAACTACTTCTTCTGATACTACTGTGTATATGTATTAACAGGGGTAAGCATCTACTCCCATTGAAGTATAATTTTTGGAACGCTCGTTGAGAAAAGACACGTTTTGTTTTTTTTTTTTCAGTTTTTCCCCCATAATGTCATGGGTGCTTAAACAGTATCTGCCCCCAATAAGAGACAATTGTTGGATAAGTTTTAATTTGAAAAGAAGCATAACAAGTGAGACAACACAGTGTGTTAATGTTGTTAACAGTGTCAACCATATGTATAACCATAGCTACAGTATATATGGCACTGTCATTCTGACATTATTTGCTATTTCTATTGCATTAAAGTGGGAGGGGGGCGGGGAGCAAAAATGAAAAAGAAAATTACAATGCTAGACAGATAAGAGAGAAAAAAATGTCACATACCAATTTTTAGACCAATTGGAGCAATTTTGATTCAGGTACAGTAACATTTTTAGACTGATTCAGTGAATTAGACACAAACCAAATTTCAAGAAATTTGATCATCTCTAAGTGTGAGGAAAACATGGAGTTCTGATTTAATGCCTGCCCATTTGCTGTCACGGTGAGGGGTAGTTGGCAGAGGAAACAGGATCCACAGGTGACCCTACCTCAAAGCGATAAAGTGTTTACTTTTCACACTCCCAGCAGCTGGAAGCTGGAAGCAAGGTCCTCTGACAGGATGACTACCTGATTGGAGGCTGAGCTTCTTACCTACAACAAAAGAAACTCTCCAGAGATCATGGCACCGGGAGTTCATAAGGAATTATGAAATTACCACACAGCTTGGTCACATTTTTGAGACCCTGGGTCTGAAATGGACATTCTCCCAGACTTTGCACATTTGTGGGACACAGAGAAGGGGAGATATGGATAACTCCTAGTAGGAACCAAATAACAATGTCGTGTTTGGTCTCCAAATGCAACAGGGATACAGTTTGTGGATTTTTGGCTACCAGGGCCAAAGAGAGGGGGAATGGAATCCTCCCAGGGTGAGGGAGGGGCATGACCAACTAATGGTTAACTGCCCGTGCAAGGCAGTGGCTATCATCTTTCTTTGAAGGGAGGTCAGACTGTGCATCCTGTTTCGAGAGACCTGGAAACCCGCTGACATCATTGACTCCCATGTGACCACAGCTTTAAAAGACCATACCCATATCTGATAACTGATTTTTTTCTGTTAAGGGTTCATTCACACATCCGTATGTGTTTTGCGGATCCGTAAATAGCGTATCTGCAAAACATGAACACCGGCCATGTGCTGGCACTATGCCTTTTCTTGCAGGACGGATGTGGAACCATTCATACAGATGTGTGAATGGACCCTAACTCTGATTGTACCATCACCTGTATTTACATATCTGGCCATTGTATATATCTGTGTGTACATAATGTGGTGTCTAGTGCGCCCATTAGGCAATTAAATATATAATTTAATCTTGCGCTGTTTTTTTGTCTCAATCCTCAAATCCAACACGTCCGTATCTCGGTATTACATTGCATGCTTCCTGGGCTAGTTTCTGTCCTGATATAATCCTGTTAATGGACCGGGCTGATATCTAACGAGGAATTGGTAACAGTCTTCCAGGCTGACAGGGCTCAGTTTGCCTGGGGCAGTGAAAGGAATCCCTCAGCCTGTCAGGCTTGTGAACGTGTGTTGTGCCACAGCGGAGGTCGCGTGGGCCACCCTCTCTCACTCCTCGTGTTTCCCTGTGCCCACGTGGACAGGAGGTGTCTTTGTTAAACTGTGCCAAGCTGACCTTACGTACTCCATACTTTTGCCAATTCAACAACACTCCCAGCTGTATGTACTTTTTTTGTTATCTACATTCTGTCCCCCAGTTCAAGCTTACTTCCACCCAGCCTAGCCCAAGTTTGGAAGCAATGTTCCATAATTGTTTCTGGCTTGGTTGGAGCCTCCTTGTTCTCTTCTCTCCCAGGTTCCTATGTGCATTACTATCTGTGACTAGATGCATTACTTAAATTTTCTAAGGCAAAATCTATAAGTTCTCTTATGTGATAGAGGGAGGCTGTTGGTGTCAAATCTGACTGCAGCAATTTCCACCCCTAGGTGGAATGCAACCTACCCTCCATGCTGTCATACAGTTCTCCATGTGGCACTGCATGTTACAGATATTCTCCCTTAGAACTCATGATTTCAAAGGAGAATAGCTCCATATCCTTATCAGTTGCGGCGGATGAGGGTAGAGATCGTCATATTGGAGCACCTGTCTGAGCTTTTACTCAGCCACTGTGAAGCATTGTCTCCTGTGATGGTGTATCCTTTGCTCTAATACCTGTGGGGCTTTCTCCCCCTTCATATCCGTGTATATCTGCCAGTTTAATAATATTATTTATCCCTATCATTATCTTTTTTTGACATCCAATTGATATATTTCCAATAGTTAAATTGGATTGTTTCCCATCACCACCTTCTGAGGAACCCACTGTGCCGTGGTTCGAGGACAGGGAGCCGCCAATTTTAGTAGACGTCCCTGGGCTAAGGATAGTACAGGGTCATACCAGGGCCAGACATCTTCTCCTCTTTGTTAGTTCCAACTCCTCTTGTACCCACCGGTCTTATAAGAGTGATACAGGATTGTATTCTGTGAGGGATATTTTTGTATTATGCACTGATTTGGAATTATCATAGATAAACCTGGTGAATAGGGGTTATTTTAATATTTACAATAATAAAGATTGATGATTTTAACGGTCTATTTTTGGAAGAGAATACTTTGTTCATTAAGTTGAGACTCAGGGCTATCATATAGGCAAATTACATTTTGGATTGTTGATTAGAATAGCTCCATAGCTGACATAGCTGGCATAATAGCTGACATCCAAGAGCATGTCATGATTTCTTATCTGTCAGATTTATGCAGAATCCTACTGGCAGAAGTTGAAGGTATAGTATAGAGGCGTAGTAGGGATTGAAAGAAACCTATGGGTATCTTATAACAACTGTACGATGCGCAGATTGAACAATACCATAGTACAGCCTTGTGCATGAGACCTGTGCCACATGTTGCTACTAGCCTACTAATACCATTGGATTAATCAATTTTTAATCAGGGGACAGAGCTTACAACTAATGTGGTGCTCTACTTCATGTATTGCACAATATACTTAGATACGTATCTTCACAATTAGTTATCATGTCTGTATAATTCATAAAAGAAATCTCCTAATCTGATCACTTTTCACTTTTTCTTCCTTTCTCCTTTTATCTGGTGACATTTGTTTTACAGAACGGCTACAAAACTAAAGCAAACCCTTTGAATAATGTTGCTAACATTTTATCCCCAGACTCTTATAAAAGCTTCATGTCCATTGTTAACATTCCTGATTAAGTATCATAATATAAAATTATCCCAGCTGTTTGGCTTATATGGCTGGACAAGGCTACTGTGAATCAAGTTACTCTGATTAAATGTGCTTGAGGGCTGAGACTCACAGGAGTGATGCAGCTGTCCAGTCTGGAAGATGCATACATTAAGTAGCTGCATAGTGTGTGTTTCTTCAACGGTAATTCTTCATTTTCAAATCCAGTAAGACACAAATGATTACCAATTCTTCAAAATATTTTGTGATGCACTGGTGATTTGTTAAAACTAGTGGGACATGGAAGAAATGCATTATGTACTTGATGTAATAAGGCTTTTGTATTCAAATTAGAGATCAGCAGATTTCTTAAAATTTGTTTTGGCAGATTTTTCAAAAAATTTAATTCATGTCCAAATTGAGTCCTTTTTTATGATAATATTTTTAATCTATTGCCTTGCTTGTGCTTCATAGATCAAATTTTCCCTATTTTTTATCCACAGTTTTGGTGGTAGCCTTGAACTCTTCAATCAGTGCTTTTGTATAATAACGTGTTTTTATATATTGCCTTGCTTCTGTAGAAAAGAGACATGCAAGCCAGTCTCCTTCCCAAAAAGAAAAGAAAACTAGTGTCTCATACCAGGAACCCAGCTCTGGGTGGGTTACTATTGCTTCCCGCGGAGAACACCAAGTACAGATGAGGAATATTAAGCCAGTCAAAGTGCCCCTGGGTCCCTGGGAATATATATGAAAATTAGCACATCTATTTCTCTCTCTCTGTCCCTACCAGAGAGTGTTATATACCAATTTTCTGGGCAATTGTAGGATATTTGATTCGCATTAAGTGAATTATAAGAAATTCGGGTTTGTTTGAATCTAATTTTTTAAGGAAATTCAGTACAAATTGGTAGAATTGTTTCTCTCTTCTCTAAGTGAAATTTAAAGCCATTTTATGTATTAAAAGAAAAAGCTTATTAATTTTTCTGTATAACCTATTTGATGAAACCCATAAAAAAATTGTAAATGAAAAAAAAAAAAACCTGCACAAAATGTGTCTATTAGTCTATTAAAAGCTCACAATTGGTTTCTATGGTTAGTTTTAACAGGCTGAAATACCAGCAATACAAGAGGCTGGAAGCACTGTGGAGAAAATATTCACACCCAGTCCATGTTCCATTTTCCATGAGATGACTTGGAAGATCCCACTTGGTTAACTGCTGGAAAATACATTTACAAGCCTGTCCAATCCATCCATATATTCATTCCTTCCTAAAAATTCTCTGTTGCAAATATGCAGTGAGTAGCATTCACTATTTCACTTCCATAAGCTTTCCTATAGGCTTTCTTATATAGCTTTCAAGTTTTTAAGCTTCCATATGAAACTGAAGTATAGCCCCTAGACTGCGACATAAACCATATTATGGCTCTGTAGAACTCAGATTTTGATGTCTCATGCTGTTCAAGAGTTGACTTATTGTCTGCTGAGAGATAGCATCCCACTCTTCTTGAAGTGCGGACCTCAGGTAATTGAGGTTCTGGAGTACAGAGTTACAAGCCTCTACACAGCAACTCAGCTGATGTCAGGTCTGGAGAAAGTGCATGCCACTCCAATTGAGGTACCCCAGTCTCCAGCAGCCATTCCCTACCTTGATGAACTGGTGCATTGTCGTCCATGAATATGAAAATAGGTCAGTGTTGTTGATGCAGAGGCACAGTGACTGGATTAAGGATGTTATTTAAGTAATATGGGCTTGTTACTGTACCATTCACAAATTGTAGGGCAGTTCTGTATTGACTAGACACACCTGCCCACATAACATCACCACCACTGCCAAAGGCTTGTCTGGTGGCAACAGTGGCTGATGCATAGCATTCTCCTTGACATCATTGGTGGCCATCATTTCTGCTCAAAGTGACTCGACTTTTATCAGTGAACAGCACTGAGGCCCTCATCCAGCGTAGATGTTCCTTGGACCATGGAAGACAATGGCGCCTTGCAGGTAGTCTAGCACGCAGACCATCCTGATGTAAATGGTTTTGAATGGTCTAACGTGAAACTTGGGTGCCTCTCGCTTCCCTTAAATCTGCCTGGACTTGTGTGGCATTCATGATGCGGTTCTGCAGGGCATTGTTCACAATGAAGTGTTCATCAGTGTGGGATGTGTCCAAAGGATGTCCACTTCTATGCCTTTTCTGTCACTCTTCCAGTCTCTCTGTATCTCTGTTGCAAACTGCTGATGAAAGTCTGTGACACTCTAAGCTCAGTGGCTACTTCCATCTGAGAACATCCTGCTTGAAGCTTCGCAATGGGGAGGTACTGTTTATCAATTGTTAGGTGTCATGTTGGTCACATGATGTCAATGTGATTAGCATAATGAGGAGAACTGCTTAAATACCAATTCTAATCGAGCCAGGAAATGTATTTGGTAATTTATGGATCAAACACCTGTTGTGAATTTTGCCATTTAGCTCCTTGTTAGAGAACAGCAAGTTGTGCAAAAAGCACTGAAACATTGATCAGTTGGACATGTGCATTCAAAAGTTTAGAAAAGGTCACATTAAGTTCACCTGAAAAGGTTAGAGTACATTTTAGGTTCATCCTAAAATTTCGCCCACAAGCCAAATATCCCTAACTTTTTGTGAGTAGCGTATCTTGTAATTTTAAAAGAGGGATTCATTAATTTTTATGTCAGCTATGTGATGAATATCCTATATATCTAATTATTAAGTTATGTAAAAATATTTGATATGTAAAGATCCTTTAGATGTTATACTCAAGGTCATGATTGGAAATAACTTATATTGATATTTTTCCCCCCTCATTTTAGGAGGATTTCTGTAATGGATGTAGACTCACTGTACCAACTAACTGGTTTGACTTTGGGCTAACTCTTAGGACATTATCCTGGAAGTCCCTTGGTTTTTACCTTTTAACCCCTCTACAGGGATCTGCAGGGGAGCCACCAGGCCGCTACCTCTTGAGATAGTCCAAGTGTAGTTGCCGGATGACCTAGGGAGGTGTCAGAGACACTGATGTGAGGCACCAAGTGGACAGGCAATGGACAAGGTCAGGAGATAGGCTGAAGTTAGGGCAGGCAGAGTATAAACATAACCAAATTCAATGTCAGGGCAGGCGGCAATGAATCAATGCAAGAAACAGACTAAGGTTAGGGCAGGCAGTGGGGAAATGGAGTCGATTATCAGGCAGAAGTTTGTAAACAAGCAGTCAGACAGAATCACATACCTTCACAGGTAAACTAGAAACTATTAAACTAAACTCAGAAACCCTCCTATTGGGGAAGATGTCTTAAGTACTAGGGAAGCAAGCAGCAGCCTTCAAACCATACTGGAACTGCTGGCAGCCTTCATTTAATCCATTTGGATTAAATATTTGCAGCCGATCAATCCATTGTTTCTCCTTTTGTAGTAATTTGTTCTTGAAATTGCCTATTCTTAGGCATAAGGCTCTATTCATACGACATTGAAAAAACGGCAGTGAAAAATGGACACATGATCAGTTTTTTATGGCCATTTTTCAGCCATTTGTACATCCATTTTCTGGCTATCTGCAGTTAAATCCCAACCCCTGCATAGTGCATATACATAATGACCCCCATAGTGGCCCCTACCATTAATAATGTCCCCTATAGTGGCCTCCAGCATTAATAATGTCCCCCCATAGTGGGACCTAGCATTAATAAGGTCCCCTACAGTAGCCCCAAGCAGTAATAATGTGCCCCATAGTGGTCCCCAGCAGTAATAATGTCCCACCCCCCAGAGTGGCCCCCTTCATTAATAATCTGCATTTTTTTATGCTGACAAAAAAAAACTCATCCACTTGCATACACAGGGACAGTCATTCTTCACTTGATGCAGAAGGACCTGCTCTCCCAGTGTGATGATATCACCATGCGCTCCCAGCAATCATGTTCTTAAGGATAGGCTCTCCAGCAGTAGCAAAACTACAAGTCCTTTTATGTCATGACTGCCTTCGATGATCAGGCATGATGGGAGTTATAATTTTGCAACAGCTACAGAGCCAGAGGTTGGAGACCACTGCTTTGGCCATCAATATTTTGTTGATAATGGTTTGTTGGTAATATTGATGATCTATTTTCATGGTAATATATGAATATATATGAATATATGATCAGTGGTGATCCAACTCCTGGCATTCAACTAGCGTTGAGTGAAGTGAAGCATTCAAAGCAGAATTCGGTCCAAAGTTTAGGAAAACTATGATTCAACTAATACCAAATTTCATCGCACTTTGTGATAATGAATCAGTTTTTTTAATGGCAGCTGCACATGTTACAAAGTCAAATTAAGAAGCCTAGGAACATGTGATCACCCATAATGCCGAGCAGATAGCCATCCCCTATAAAGCCCTGATCTCACACGATCTCTGCAATTGTTCTGTGAGCTGAACATATGGAGATACGTGGCAAGTGCACATGCCCTAGGGACAGTGTTGCAGAAAACAATTAATAGAAGAATATTGGAGAAGGAGACTGCAGGGAAAGTGCATAGAGAGTGCAGGGAGAATTGTCAGTTTTATTTATTTGGAGGCAAAAAACAAATGTAAATATGCACTCTTTCTACTAGAAAAGTGTGGAGTATTTATTAGAAAAATGAAAGAAATATAATGAACATACACCATAAGATTCTAAAAACAATAAAATTGTACACATCTACAACTATCAGTTCATGATGATGTACATATTCATGAATCAATAAAAAAGTATATATAGAATAATAGAAAAATAGAGCAATACCACTGGAAAATAATCTCAATATAACCGGTTCCAGCAGCAATGACGGTAATAGTGCTTTGTTAGATGTTAGTCACCAATATTGTTAAAGCAAAGTCCAAATAGCCCTTAGGTCGGTATCTCTCACAATAATAGGTGGAAAAAAGCTGTTAGTGTGTACACATTGTTAGTAGCCAAGTTGTTTTACATGGATAACAGAGTTAGGCCCCTTTCACAAGAGCGTGACGGATTAGGTCAGGATGTGTTCAGGGTGCATTCAGGAAAACTCGCACTATTTTGCAAGCAAGTTCAGTCAGTTTTGTCTGCGATTGCGTTCAGTTGTTCAGTTTTTTCCGCACGGGTGCAATGCGTTTTGATGCATTTTTCTGAAGGTTTACAAACAAGATCTCTTAGCAACCATCAGTGAAAAACGCACTGCATCCGCACTTGCTTCAGGATTAGTGTTGAGCGAACATGTTCGGCCGAATACACTATTCGGCCAAACATGGCGGTGCTCGGGTCCACGCGGTATTCGGCCAAATATCACGTGTGCTCGAGCTCCATGCTCGAGTCCCCTCCCTGCATGCTAATTAGCCAATTAGCGTGCGGGGAGGTATGGCATTCAGTGTAATGCCAGTAGCCATGTCCGCTACTGGCATTACACTGATTGGCTAGCCGTGAACGCATCTTTGGGTGCTATAAAGCACCCGGTGACATGTGACCCGGCCAGTGTTAGACAGGGAGAGGTGCAGCAAGGAGGGACAGAGAGTGTAGGGAGAGAAGCACGCTAGGCAGGGATAGAAAACACACATATTGGGTATCGCCGCGTCCGTCACAAAGTTCTCTATAAAAATATCACATGATCTACCACCTCAGGTGAATGCCGTAAAAAATGTTTTAAAAAAACTGAGCAAAAATGCAATTTGTGGTCACCTTACATCACAAAAAGTGTAATTACAAGCGATCAAAAAGATGTATGTACCCCAAAATCAAACAATCAAACCGTCATCTCTTCCCGCAAAAAATGACACCCTACCTAAGACAATTGCCCAAAAGATTAAAAAAATATGGCTTTCAGAAAAACGAGACACTAAAACATGATTTTTTTTCTTGAAAAATGCTTTTATTGTGCAAAACGGAAATAAATATAAAAAAAGTATACATGCTAGGTATCACCACATCCGTAATAACCTGCTCTATAAAAATATCATATGATTTATGCCCTCAGGTGTACGCCGTAAAAAAAAAAAAAAAACTGTGCCAAAAATACAATTTTATTTGTCACCTTCGTCACAAAAAGTGTAATTCCAAGCGATCAAAAAGTCATACACACCCCAAAATGATACCCTACCTAAGACAATCGGCCAAAAGATAAAAAAATATGGCTTTCCACCGCCCAAAGCTCCCAAACGAGGAGTCAAGCATCCGCTGGATCATCTGACACCACCCTTACATGGGACGGTCAGCAAGAGTCCTCTGCCCCATCCCCTGCTATTAGAATGCCACTCTCCTTTGGGGCACCTTCTGCCAGGGAACTCTTTGCAAACCTTGATCTGCCCTTGGAGTCTCTACCACTTTTTAGTGATGAGGAGGAGGAGGAAGTCCACCAAAGTCAGCGGATGGAAGGTACTGAGACTCAAGAGGAAGTGTTGGCTGTAAGCAGTCAACAGAGCCAGGGAGGGGCATCCAGTGCCACACCAGATATCCTGTCCCAGCCACCAGAGGAAAGTAGCAGTGGTCCTGACTTTGATGATGATGTCGCTGATCGGACGTGGCGCCCTCAAGCAGCATTATCCTCAGCATCGTCGTTGGAGGAAATAGAGGTGCCACTGACACAGCAACATCCCACTATTGCAAGCAACCGAGGCACAAGAGGTATAAAACCGAGGCACAAGGTATAAAAATGCCCTGTGGATTTTACTCAGCAGACCCGCAGCCCCATGTGAAGGTACCCATAGGGTGAGGTTTTTTGGGAGTGACCAAAGAGAGGGTGGGAAGGTCACTCCCATACCCCATCAGGGGTTTTTCCCCTACCCATTTTAAAAGATAAGTCCAGGCAATTAATTACTTTCTGTGCCCTTATTTGACCCAGAAACTTAGGCCCCATTCACACGACTGTAAGTGAATGGGGCCGTATCTATCCGTAATTTTGCGAATAGATACAGCCCCATTCACTTACGGTCGTGTGAATGGGGCCTTATAAATTGCACTGACTTATCCTTTAAGCCAGCTGGTGACAGCACTAAAAAAAAACAAAAGCATACATCCATTGGTTTGGGTGCTGCACTCGGTTAGGACATCAAACTGGTGTAACAAAGATATATATATATATATATATATGTCTTGCCAACAGCCATAGGCCCAGATTCAACTGGTTTTACACCAGAGTAGTTGCGTCAATTTGTAAAGCGAGTGGCAGTGAGGTGTCCATTTCATGAAAATTGGACACGTATTTTTGGATAATGGAACTGGCATAAAGCCTTCTTGAATCTGTGCCTTTTTAAATGTCCTTTCTTCACCTCATGGATTCTGTGGGTGAGGTTGTCTGTCTATTTCACCGTATCCGTATCCTACT
>ONZH01009583.1:0-16228 GCA_900303285.1 Rhinella marina
GCGCCATTAGTGGTTGTGGGGACCAAGGGAGCCCCATCAGAGGCAGTACCTGCCTTAGAGAATTGAGGGGAAGCTGACTCCACGCCATTCCCGGTGTCCCTGGACGCAGAATCCGGGTCTTCCTGGCGCACATGGCTGAGGTCGGCGCGCTGCTCGGATTCCTCCACGTGGCCTCGGGTAAGTACAGCAGAAGAGAAGCTCCGGTGATGCAGGGTAGCAGGTGGAGGAAGCGGGGGAGCCGACTGGGAGCGGCGTCCCGTAACTGAGTCGGAGCGGGAGAAGCCGGAGGTGGCGCAGCGCTGTGCTGGGGAGAAGTGCCGCCGCCATCTTGTGCACGCCGTAGTGAGGCCTGCCAGGCTCCCTATGTGAGAAGAGGGATGTCTGGCGAAGTAGATGTCGAGGTCGCCCTGAGAAGGATCTAGGGGAGCAGCTGGTCTTGCTCGACCCTTTTTGATGGATTTGCCCATACTGCAAAGTGGATGGAGGCAGATTCTGTAAAGGGATGCAGCGGAGCTCCAGAGGTATGCGTCCTCACTCCTCCATGTCCGGCCACGCCCCCAGCTACTCCATTTTTAATCTGCATCACAGTTGATACATCTCCCCCAATGAGGTGATAAATATGTCACAGTATTGTGAATGCTAGCAGTGGCCATTTCCAGGCTAGATAAAGGCTAGAAGTCAGTATTTGGGGTCATATGATGCCAAAAAATTCACAGTGACATGCACATTTGACTTGGCCTATTTTCCTACATATTATTTTAATCTTGCAAAATCAAGGATGTACATACAATTTCAGGAAGGGATACTGTTGCTATAGGCTCCTGAAACAGGGTGGCCTTGCTCCAGGTTGATCTTTTCTCCATTTTAGGGAGACTTCTATCAGAATGGGGTGTATTATTTTTTATCTCAATATTCATAGAAAACTTTTTTTTTTTTTTTAGAATTTTTGGCTGTTTTTTATTTTTATTTCGGTGGTACAATTTAAAATGAAATACAGAATATTGTACTTTTTTAACAGTCACCAGGAATGATAATGCTACAGCAGTGGCTGCTCACTTAGCCTGCCCAGCGGCCTTGACCCACCTCCCCTTGGTTTACACAGGATGATCTGTTGCCCAGAAATGACGATTTTGGTGTCTGCATCAGCAATGCTTTCACCCAATGAAGAAGCAAATGGGTGATCGATGGGACTTTTACACAGGGCAATTTTTTTTTCCTGTGTAAAGGAGCATTTAGTCAAGGTAAGTGAAGGACCCCTATGGCAATTTTGTTTTGGGGCCCCCCATGATTACCATTTATGCTCCATCCTATTGGTTAGCCAAGTGTAGTACCCCAGACCTGTTGTGTGTTGTATATTTTACTGTTTGCTTCTGTCCGTAGCTACCAGCAAAAGAGAGGAGTGGGCTGGACCTGCTTCCTGCCAAGAGGGGGAGTTCCTGTCCAGAGAGTAGAGATAGGATCCTGCAAAAGCTCCTGATACCAAATTCTGCAGAGAGAACTATTCCAGCAGTCCTTAAGTAAAGCCTTGAGATTCCAGACAGCAGCTTGAGCTGCTGCATCAGCATCTATGGACACTGCTGTAAGGTGAGGGACTACAGCCAAGCCACCCATCACTAAACAACTACTAGGCCAGTATCACCTAAGTGATGAATTGCCACCAACCAACCAGCCTCCAAATTCCTTGCTGGTGCCAGAGAAGTTTTGCACTTCACTTTGAAATCTGCTGCTACTGTATGTATTTCAAGCTCTCTGTTGCACGTAGTAAAAAAGACTTTATTACGTTGAACTCTGGCCTCATTCTTCAGTTCTATATTTCAACTGCACCGATCCCCAGGGAGCAACGGCCTGAGGGAGTTCAACGTCACACAACAGTTCATCAGGGTCGCTACCACTCCTATCCTCTACACTGGCTCCTCAGGGGGGTCGCTGCACAAGCAACCAATCAGATTCTGTCTATATGTTTGGTATTTTAGGTTATCTGAAATCTTAATGGTTGATATAAGTAACAAGTCTCCACTTTTATCAAACCTGTAAATAAAAGGTCCTGTATAACTTTACAAATCCTTCCTTCTCAGAGCCTACCTCACCCGTTTCCATAGCTCAGGCTTCAAAACAAGAAAATATCACCTTGTTTGACCAGTGAACTCTCGGCGCCAAAAAAGTGCAATGCTGTCAACAGTGATTCAAGTCACCTGAATGGAGAAGAGAAGGCGAGACAACTGATGAAAGGGGAGATGTTTTGGGGTGAGGGGATTAACAGCGCAATATTGACAAGGATGGTGAAACATGATTCAGAATAGCGTAACTCAATTATGGCAGTCTTAGCGGTAAATGTGTACGTGAGCTGCCGAGGACAGAGGGCCATTCATCTCACCTGGCAAGGGTGCCAGGCAGGTGTTCACAGATAAACCTATTATCGCCCAAGAGAAGAAACTAGTTAATGGCCCTGTAAGTGATTTTGGCATCTACTGCCAAACAAGTATGTCAAAATGTGGAATAATTTTAATGTGTACGTAGCGATCGTCAGTCATCAAAGAGCAAAGTAACAACAAAAACTAGACGCTTGCCCTCGGAGACAAATCTGCAAAGTGGGTAGGAAAACATCCTTTGGGCACAGCTCCATGATTCACAAGTTGGCATGCAAAGCAATGGGGTGAGCCAACCAATTCTGTGGCGGGATAATCTCCTCTGGATTGTGGATGATGAACCTTCAGGCCTTTCCCGCTATGAGCAGGAGATAATATCTCAGTTCCCATTATCAAACTTTGGTTTTGGCCTCTCAAACATACCACGTTTATTACTGTGTTTTGGGTGTCAAATGAATGAAGCGTTAACACATGTCCTGGATAATGTCAGAGCTGATAAGAAAATTGCCCAATAAAAGTTTATTTAGGATTTATTGCCCTCAGAGTCTAGGGAGGAATGAGTTTTTCGGGATGAATCGCTGCTAAGGCTTATGCACAGAGCCTTGTCGAGATTCACAAAGCTGTCTGAATGGAAAACCATCTTTGTTTTTCTATTTTATGCACTTATATAGCGCTACTATATTCTGCAGCTCTTTACAGACATTAGCATCAAGCTATCCTCAATGGGGTTCATGATCTAAGTTCCCTATCAGTATGTTTTTGGAGTGTGGGAGGAAACTGGAGAACCTGGAAGAAACCCATACAAACATGAGGAGAACATACAAACTCCATGCAGATGTTGTCCTTGGGCGGATTTTTAGCCACCATACTGCTCATAGCAAGCAATCACAGCACAGCTTTCATTTCGTATCATGCTCTTCAAGAAGCTTTGCTGTGAATTGTTGCTATGGCAGCATGGTGGCTCAGTGGTTAGCACTGGTGCCTTGCAGCACTGAGGTCCTGGGTTTGAATCCAACCAAAGACAACATCTGCATGGAGTTTGTATGTTCTTCCCGTGTTTGCGTGGGTTTCCTCCAGTTTCCTCCCACACTCCAAAGACATACTGATAGGGAGTTTAGATTATTAGATTGTGAGCCCCATTGGGGGTAGTTGGATGCTAATGTCTCCAAAGTGCTGCGGAAAATAGTAGCGCTATATAAGTGCATAATATAAATAAATAACAAAATAAATGGATAATAAAGACTGGGTGTTTTTTAGACATTTTTCATAAATCGGCCCCTCGGGGGCTATACAGCCTTTCATGTACCTCCATACATTACAGTATTAGGTTACTGTCAAATCTCCGTTTTCCTTTCTGGTTTTGAGATCCGTCAGCGGTGGAAAACGTTTGAGTTTTGTCCCCATTCATTGTCAATGGGGACAAAACTGAACAAACCGGAACGTAGTGCACCAGAATGCATTCCATTCCGTTTTGTTGCGTTCCCACAATGGACAGAAAACCGCTGCAAACAGCATTTTTGTGTGCATCATGTGATACTGATCAAGATGGATCTGGCATGAAACACAATGTAAGTCAATGGTGCCAGATCCGTTTTTCGTGTCTGAAAAAACGGATCAGGCGCCCATTGACTTACAATGGTTTTAGTGACGGATCTGTCTTGTTCATTTTAGAGATAATACAACCGGATCCGTTCTGAACGGATGCAGACATTTGTATTATTGACCGAATGCGTTTTTTCTGATCCCATGTTGGATCCAGCAAAAACGCAGATGTGAAAGTAGCCTTAGAGGTGTCCTTGACTACATACAGTAAGCTAATGTATGATTCAGGAGGCATGGTCAGATACAGTAGGCTCCCATAAATTTCTTTGAGCAGAAAAAAAACCCAGGGCTATAAGGGAATATTCTGAGCCCAGAATCGGGAACGCTGTAAAACACACCAAATTTATAATAATAATAATTTGGACAACTTGGGCCTGCCCTCAGTCCACTTAAAGGGTTGGTTCCACAAAAAATATTCTACAGTTTTCAAACCAGTAAAAACTTTTGTAATTCCATGTGATTAAAAATGTATAACCTCCTAGATATTCAATAAAATGTATCTGTATAGCGCCACCTGCTGTTTTTTCTTTTTCTAATTTCTTTCAAGGTCGCACATGCTCAGTTTAATTCTTCAACTGCCTCTTGAGCTGTGATAGGCAGAGCTGAGACACGCCTCCTGAGCTGTGATAGGCAGAGCTGAGACACACCTCCAGAGCTGCAGAAGAAAAGACACTCCCCTTGAGCTGTCAGCTTGATACAAATCTAGCAGAACAATGAATGTGGAGATCTCTGGATCCATGTGAGGTACAGGGCTGGTTCTAGCTTTGTTAGAAAGAGATTATCATGTACTATATGATGTCTGATTTTAATTTTTTACATTATTCATGGGATAACCCCTTTAAGTACACAATTCATGAGTACATAATTATCAGACATATCATTTTTACTAGATGTCCACATCATTATATAACAGACAGGAAGCAATACCATACATGTACATGACAATATAATATAAATCAATTACCAGACATTGTGAAGAATAGTCTAGTTCTGTGATGGCTGAATTTAACCTCTTATATTAATCGTGAGATAACCTCTTTAACTGCTCATTTGCATTATTAAAAGTAACAGAATAAAGCAAAATGAAATGTATCATTACATTCAGCTGAGCTATCCCTATAAAATCATTGATTTTATAGCAGGTGATTATCTGAGCTTCATGATCTTCATGGACGGTGTTTGCAGCTTCAGAAAGGATGTTCTTTATGATACGTATAACGTTATTTGTATATGAAACGCGACGCCTGCCATAAAGCGTCACAGTGTCCCCATATTACTCCTCCTGGTGTGATACAAGGACATCTGATCTGAATCTGTAAAGGTAATAGATTTGCAGGGAAACCTGGATTGCACGGCTTGAGCTGCTGAGCTGCCAAAACAACACAAAGGCTTTGTTACCAGTAAACCTCATTAGTCCAATTATGCGCATGGAATAATGAAGCTGAGCCTGATGAGAAATGACAATAATAATAAATCCTACTTCTGACACCAGTGGAACCAGTGACTAGAAGCCCTGCCTGGCAGACAGGTAGAAGCCACCGTGTAAAAACAAGTGATATCCAGGACTGGACCTAATGGTCGTCATCATCATCATCACAAAGGTAGAAGCTTTTTCCTGTGTGAATATTTTGGAAACAAACATAAGCAGATCATCGGCTTATCCGTGGCTATGTTGTACAGTGGTTTCTATTTCATGTTCTAAGCCTTTTATGATTGGGATTACTAACACTACTACATAGCAGCTACACTGTTCTCTTAGGACACCATAAATAATCTGTTTCAGAGCAATTAAAGAGGCGCTCCACCTTCACCACATTTTTTTACTCCGACAAAAAATAAAAAATAAAGCAGCTTTGCAAATACAGTAGTTATGATTGGACCTCCTATATGGATGTCCTATAGTTTTGTGTGTCTAGGGTCCCAAGCCCCAATGCATATATGCCAAATTCTCAAAGTACCTGCACCCCCACACACACTATCGCTAAAAACACATTTTACATGATGGATGAATACTACCAAACATACAGGGCTATACAGCCCCACATACCTACCAGTGCCCCCCAGGTGACATCTCCTCTGATGTAGACATTCTCTTTCATATCTTCTCCATTTGGCCCATGACAAGTTTTTTTCAGCTATATTTTTCTTCTCTGGAGAGTTTAGCACAGAGACATTGTTTTTTTTAAACACAATTTTTATTGTCATTTAATAGAATAAAAGCAGTAAGTGATATTACATGTATTTCCGTCCAATAATAATAATGATATACAATAATCATGGATATAGATATAAGCATGAATACATCTTGTTAATTACATTTTACATCCAATCAACATAATATATATTCCCCAACTCCCCCCCTCAACCCTCAAACCTATTCCAGATGTTGAAGTTTCAAGTCAAACTAATGTATCCTATTATGTTTATTAATAGGTGGCATCTTATTTTGAGGCAAGTTTTGGTTATCCTTGGAGCTTTTTATAGGTACTTTAGTGCTCTATAATATGTGAGAATCGCATCTATTATACTTTTTTTTTTTAAGTACCGTATTTTTCGCTTTATAAGACGCACTTTTTTCCCCCAAAAGTAGGGGGAAAATTGCGGTGCATCTTATAAAGCGAATACAAGTGAGCGCTTCCATTATGGAAGCGCTCACTTGTATGTTTTAGCTGCAGCACCCCTATCAGACCTCAGATCAGCCTGGTGTGTGCCCCCATCAGACCTCAGAACAGCCCATTGTGCCCCCATCAGACCTCAGAACAGCCCAGTGTGCCCCCATCAGACCTCAGATCAGCCCATTGTGCCCCCATCAGACCTCAGATCAGCCGAGTGTGTCCCCATCAGACCTCAGATCATCCCAGTGTGCCCCCATCAGACCTCAGATCAGCCCACCCAGCCCCATAACAATAAAATAAAAACCTCTCTTACCTGTCCTGCGCCACGGCTCCGCTCCGGGTCCGGCGCTCCTCTGGCTTCCCGGGCCGGCGCTGCACTGTCCTGACTGCGTACAGCATTAGGACGTAGTGCACACACTAAGACCTGACGCTGCACACAGTCAGGTGACAGTGCAGCGCCGGCCATAGAAACCAGAGGAGCGCCGGACCCGGAGCGGAGCCGCAGCGCAGGACAGGTAAGAGAGGTTTTTATTGTATTGTTATGGGGCTGGGTGGACTTATCTGTTCATCTGTGGACGGATCCGTCACCTGTACACATACAGACATGCACATAAACATACACAGACATATACACATACAAATCATCGGAATGAACCTATGAGTCCCACTGAGTCTAGTACTTTGTTGAGCCAGTCCCAGGCCACATTGTCGAAAGCCTTTTTAGCATCTGTTGTCACTATGGCCGGGGACTGTCCCTTTATAGGTCTCAGTTTATTTTCATCCAATATCGCCAATACTTTCCTTATATTAGTTACTGCTGACCTTTGTTGAGTAAAGCCTGCCTGTTCCGGGAGTAACAGTTGTGGCATTAATCTGGCCAGTCTATTTTCCAATATTTTAGATATAATCTTAATATCTACGTTAATCAGTGAAATAGGTCTATAGGAAGATGCCAATAGTCTATCTTTGCCTGTTTTAGGTAATACTTTAATATAAGCTGTTCTCGCTAACATTGACATTTTACTCCCTTGTAAGTATTCATTGTATAAATCCGTTAATGTAGGAGAGTTGTTTTCATCCATTATTTTAAAGAATTCTCCTGTGTAGCCATCAGGGCCAGGGGCTTTATTAGAGGCTAAATTTTTGTTGGTATCCGATACTTCCCCTATTGTAATGTCAGAGTTCAGGATTTCTAGCTCTCTATCGGATTGATATTGGGAAGAGGATTTCTGCGTAGCCATCTATTAGCTATTTCTGAGTTTCCCACATGTTTATCGTAGAGAGATTCATAGAAGCTTTTAAAAATGTTATTGATTTTGGCTGGGGTGGTATGGATATTGCCACCCTCATCTTTTATAGCTAATATGGGAGAGGTGTGAAGTGGGCCCTTCGCTAGGCGGGCTAGGAGGTTCCCCGCTTTATTCCCATATTTAAATAATTTAGCTTCAAAATGCGATCTGAACATGTTTCCTTTTCTGCTCACCCAGTGCTTATAGTCTGATTTCTCTAAACTGCATTTTTCTTTATTTAAGGGACTAGGGTTGTTATGATACCCAGGATATATGCTTCCTTCAAAGCATGACTATATTTTTTTATATTTTTTTTTGTTTCTTGAGATTTGAGACGTAGGAAATCATTTTACCCCTTATGACTGCCTTTCCTGTCTCCCATAACAACTGTATATCATCAGTTGTATTAGAGACATTTTAGGGTACACACTTTTTCCGTTAGCCTTCCCACCCTGGTGAGCCCAACAGTGTTGTCCTACCACAGTAAGCCAGTGTGCTTCATTACTAGAGGAACTCAAGAGCAAAACAATACAGGCAAGGCACTGAGTTGACTTCTCCGGTCTCCTCCCGAGCATAAGAAGGTTTTATAGTGAGGACAGACCTGAGCTAGCTATTAGAGATGAGCGAATGTGCTCGTTACGAGCACTGTAGCGCTCGGCTCCCCTGCGCAATGCCCGCAGGCATTGCGGATCCGTCCTCAGCTGCGTGTAAGTCAATAGGGACGGATTCGTTTGGTATGACACTCATACCAAACGGATCCGTCCTCCTCACCCGACTGAAAGTCAGTGGGGACGGATCCGTTTCGTATGAGTGTCATACCAAACGGATCCGTCCCCATTGACTTACATGCAGCTGAGGACGGATCCGCAGTGCCTGTGGGCATTCGTTCTCAGGGGAGCCGAGCGCTACAGTGCTCGTTACGAGCACATTCGCTCATCTCTACTAGCTATCCCTCTCCCTCTCAGAGGTTGGTACCCTGGCCAAAGGCTGGTGACCCAGGGTCTGTAGCTCAGTCATCCGGCTCTCTCATCAAAGGGCTGCTGTCCCAGGGTCTGTGGTTCAGTGGCCCCAACTCAGCATCTTCTTCTGGTCACTCATGCAGTCTGTAGTCTCTTCTAATAAACACTGGTCCATATCTGCAGACAACTGTCTCTAACTGCTCTCCTTATATACAGTTTCTAACTGAACCATCTAGACTTAGTGTTTCTCAACTCCAGTCCTCAGGGCCCACCTGCTGGTCATGTTTTCAGGATTTCCTTAGTATTGAGCAGGTGATATAATCAGTGCCAATGCAACAGGACTTAACACAGGTATTCTTCTGTGGGATATTCTGAAATCATAACTGGCAGGTGAGCCCTGAGGACTGGAGTTGAGGAACATTGTTCTAGTAGGATGGATGGAGTGGAGTGGAGAAGCACAGACAAAACAGAAATAATGTTGCAATTTCAGTCTGTCATAGACTTGTACAGAGTTTCAATACAAGTCTATGGGAATTACCAGGCAGTTTTTTGTGACCTAAACTACAGAGTTAAACCACACAATCAGAAGGTCAGTGTGTGTGTGTTATCAAAAAGGAGGAGACTTGGGGCAGGATGGTGGCATGGGGCAGTTGGACACCTGCATTTGGTGGGAGGTGGGGGGATAGGGTGTAATTTAAAGGGGTTCTGCAGTTTTTTCAAACTGATGATCTATCCTCTGGATAGATCATCAGCATCTGATCGGCGGGGGTTAGAAACCTGGGACCCCTGACGATCAGCTGTTTGAGAAGGCAGCGGCTAAGCTCCATTCATGTGAACGGAGCTTAGCCCCGCCCAGGCCAGTGATAGTAGTCGTGACGTCACTGGGCCTGCGGTAAACACAGAGAAGGCCGCGGCGCTCCTGCATCGCTGCTGCCTTCTCAAACAGCTGATCGGCAGTGGTCCCAGGTGTCGGACCCCCGCCGATCAGATGCTGATGATCTATCCAGAGGATAGATCATCAGTTTGAAAAACTGCAGAACCCCTTTAAAGTAATTGGTAGCACTATGTATATGTGTAAAGGGTAAGGATGTAAACAGTTGAGGCTATGTTCACATCACTGTTATGTATTCTGTTCTTTTGATCCATCAGAAGAACAGAAAAACAAAAAATACAGATCCTTTATTTTGAGCATCCTTTGTGCTAATTTTGCATCTGTTTGTGTCAGTTCCATCAGACATTTGTTATATTTAATGGGAGAAAAAGTCCTGTGCGGAGGACCCCCATCTGTGGCCCCCGGTATAATAATGCCCCCATTAGGTGCCCCAGTAAAATGAATGCCCCCATTAGCACCCCTAGTATTATTTGGCCTTCATTAGTGGCTCCCAGTATTCCTAATGCCCCCATTAGTGCCCCACCCCATTCTGCATGTGTAAAAAAACAAAAAACTCACCCCCTCCACTTCAAGTCTGCCCATTGACTATAAACGTCCTTGAGCTTTGCCCCCTGTGTGCAGCACCTGTACATAGAAGCTCCATGACTCAGCTGCCTCCTGACAGCCAAGAACATGGAGCTTTAACCTGAGAACTTTTTTCCTGGTCTCCAGGCTTTTGATCTCTCTGACAAGCTGTCAAAGCCATCACAAATGCTTGTACTATCTCACTGTCATTACTGCCGGTCACAGAGCAGTTTACAACTACATATTGGGTGTTTGTGCAAACTTCAGAATCAGGAAAATAAATATTCAGGTTTGATTTGCAGTTTACCCTTGCTATCTTATAGGAAAAATGAATTAAAAATTGAAAATCTGCGAAAAAATATATATATATTTTAAATTTCACCTTCCTTCTGTTTTAATTCTTGTGGGAAATCTAAAGGGTTAACAAACTTTGTAAATTCAGTTTGGATTACATTGGGGGCTGTAGTTTCTAAAATATGTTTATTTATGGGAGGTTTCTATTATTTAAGCCCCTCAAAGTCACTTTAGAACTGCAAAGGTCCTTTAAAATTAACTATTGGAAATTTTCACGAAAATCTTAAAAATTACATCTAAAATTTTGAAGCCTTCTAACGTCCTAAAAAAATAAAATTACATTTCCAAAATTATGCCAACATAAAGTGGACATATGGT
Organism: Rhinella marina; assembly: GCA_900303285.1. Taxonomy (NCBI): domain Eukaryota; kingdom Metazoa; phylum Chordata; class Amphibia; order Anura; family Bufonidae; genus Rhinella; species Rhinella marina. The sequence continues at coordinate 10,960 of ONZH01009583.1, forward strand.
GAATGTTCATTAATAACAATTTTATTATCTATAACCCTGCCATACCCCCTAGTCTGGCTGCTCCCATGGTCCGCGTCTGGTCGTCGCTGGGTCTCTTTCATATAGCCGATACTGTAGATGCCCACAGCCTGCAATTCAAATCTTTTGCACAGTTGCAGGAGCACGCTAATTTACCGAGATCAGAAAGCTTCCATTACCTACAGGCCCGTCACTATGTTAGCTCTCTATTTGGGACCCTCCAAGTCTCCATCCCCACCTAGATTTGAACGTTTATGCCGATTAGGGACAGACACTAAAGGCCTGATTTCTGCGATTTATCGCCTCCTGGCTACCCCGAATGCAGATGAGATTCCTCACCATAAGTATATGGATAAATGGGCTCGGGACATTGGGTCTCCTGTTTCCCATGCGGCATGGCAGATCATTTGGAACAGAGCAGCACAATCGTCCATATGTACCACTTACAAAGAGACGCAGTATAAGCTGCTTATGCATTGGTATCATACTCCAGCTCTTCTTCATTTGCTGAACCCTGCCATTCCCTCGGTCTGTTGGCGCTGCATGGGGGATATGGGTTCCTTATACCATATTTTTTGGACGTGTCCTTTAATCGTCCCTTTTTGGGAGGGCGTCAGAGATGTGATCCAGTCGCTTTTCTCGACTCCAGTTGTCTTGGATCCAAAAACATACTTGCTTAATCTCCCTCCCCGGGGGATGCGTAGCCAGGCTTCCAGGCTGTTTCTGCTAATATGTACAGCAGTTAAGTCCCTGATAGCTAAATGTTGGAAACAAACCTCACCCCCGTCTATGTCCATGCTCTTGGCCAGGATTAGAGATGTTCGATCCTTAGACTACCTTACGGCTTCCCTTAACAATTCCCTAGACAAGTTCAATGCGGTATGGCTGCCATGGGATGAACACCCATCATACCCTTGAACCCTCTGTTCCTTTTCCCCTTTCTGATTATGTCTTATCTTCTCCCTTCCCTCCTCGTTCGTCTTCGTGGTGTCATTTTGTTTCTTGTTAATTCTAATAGGTACACAGTAATAATGCACACAGAGACGATATTGGTTGGTACTATGAGCTTTATTGATACACTTCTTAGAATATTGCTCCGACTGGTTCATCTCTGTATAATGTTCTTTATGTAAACATATTGATTTTGTAATCCTGTTTTTTGATCTCTCTTATGTACTCTATGGTACCTTTTGTATATGTCTTAAAAATGTTTGAAAAATCGAGCACCTTCTTCGGTGCTTATAAAATAAACAGTTTAAAAAAAAAATAACAATTTTATTAGATATCCCTATGCAACTTAAAAGCAGAGAAATTAATATTTAAAAAATTGTGATTTTTTTTAAATTTTCAGTAAATTTAGATTTTTTATAAATAAAGGTAAAACATATTGACTCAAATTTACCATTAACATGAAGTGCAATGTGTCACAAGAAAACAATCTCAGAATCGCTTGGAGAAGTAAAAGCGTTCCAAAGTTATTACCACATGAAGTGACACATGTCAGATTTGCAAAATTAGGCCTGGTGTCATGGGAGGTCGGCGTCGCGCTCCCTCTGCACGGCATCGCCGGACCTCTCCACCCCCCTAGAGACGAGCAGTAGGGAATTGAAGTGCTGGTCTGGTCAGCCAGCACTTCATCAGTTAATTCTCTGTTTGGGTGTAGCCATGTGGTGCTGATCACACCACATGGCTACTTTGCTTTGTTTTGACAGCTTGCTCCACCTCAGGTCATGTGATGCTGGCCACATCACATGATCCTGGGCGGGCTATTTAAAGATGGCAACTGCCTAACTCAAGTGCCTGTGATTAGTTCTACCTTTGACCAGTGCTTGTTACCTTGCCATATTGATCTTGCTATTTGGACTCTGACTCGGATTTTGGACTTAGACTACTCTTCTCTTGACCCCCTGGTATTTGACGCGATCTCCTGTATTTGACCCGGCTTGTTTACTTTCTTATATTGTGTTTGTTCCGTCCGTTTGTGTCTATCCCTGTGTTCCCTTCCCTGCCCTGCACTTACTTAGTACAGGGAACGTCTCCAAGTTACGGTGTTGCCGCCTAGGGCTCCTACTGTAAGTAGGCAGGGAAAGAGGTGGGGTTCAGGACAGGGCTCACTCTCCTTGTGTTCCCCCTGTCGTGACAGAATCACAGGCCGTACCATATGGAGCCGTTGCGGGTTCTCACGGACCAGGTGCAGGGCATGGCGCATATGATCCAGAACCTGGCCGAGAGGACTCCAACATCAGGAGCGGCTACAAACTACACCAGTAGCCACTCCCTCCACAGCTAATCCTATTTAGAACCCCATGTTAAGTTGCCGGATCGATTTTTTGGGGACCGGAAAACTTTCCGTTCCTTTAAGGAGAGCATGAGGTTGTATTTTCGTTTACGTCCACACTCCTCGGGTTCCGAGCAGCAGCGAGTAGGAATCATTATTTCCTTGCTGCAAGGTGATCCGCAGGAGTGGGCCTTTTCGTTACCCCCTGACTCCCCCAGCCTGCAGACTGTGGATGCATTTTTCAGGCCTTAGGCCTATTATATGAGGAGCCTGACTTGGCTGCTGTAGCTGAGACTCAGCTCAGAGACATTCGGCAGGGTAACCGTCCAGTTGAGGATTACTGTGCTGAGTTTAGAAAGTGGTGTGTTTCCTCTGGATGGAATGACCCAGCTTTGAGAAGCCAGTTTAGGGTGGGGCTGTCTGACCATCTTAAGTATTTATTAGTCAGTTATCCTACTCCTGACACCCTAGAGGCGACCATGATGTTAGCTATTAAACTGGATCGGCGGGTAAGAGAGAGACGGAGGGAACGATCGAGGACTTCTCAAGTTGTTGTCATGCCTGAAACCCCTCTTCTGAGTCCACCTCCTACCAGGGTCCCGGAGGAGCCCATGCAGTTGGGAGGAACTTTGAGAGACCAGAGACGCTTGAAGGGAGCCTGTTTCTACTGCGGTGAAATGAACCACTGGCTCCAACAATGTCCGAAACTTCCGCCCTCTAAGAAATCTTCTGCGGGAAGTAAGGTAACCCCAGCGGTGGTAAGGAAGAAAATTTTAGTACCTATTTCCATTGCATACAATCAATTCAGGGGGTCTGGTAAAGCGTTTGTCGATTCTGGTTCTGCTGCTAATTTTTATTGATTTTGACTTTGTGCAGTCTGTGGGTATACCAATGGTTCCTCTAAGTGAGGTGATCCAAATTATCGCTATTGACTCCACCCCCTTGAATAATGGAGGGTTGAGTTTTGTACTCCTAGTGTGACCCTGACTGTTGGGATTTCTCATTCCGAAAAGTGTATTTTTTGGGTTTAAAAAACTTACCTGCCGAACCTAGTTCTTGGTTTACCTTGGTTACAGGACCACAACCCTGTGATCAATTGGTCGACAGGTGAATTGGAGAAATGGGGTCCTAATTGTGACAAATGTTACAAATCCGTATTGCAGTTGGGAGGTACCACTGAGTCTCTTACATTGCCTGAGTATATCTGTGATTTTTCGGACGTTTTTCCATGTCCGAGACTGAGTTCCTCCCCCCTCACCGGCAATATGATTGTGCCATCGACATTATTGAGGGGTCCAAGTATCCCAAGGGCCGTATCTATAATCTCTCTACTCCAGAGCGTCAGTCCATGAGGGATTATCTCAAAGAAAGTCTGGCCAAGGGTCACATCCGGTCTTCAGTTTCTCCATGGGGGCAAGGATTTTTCTTTGTTGGGCAAAAAGGATGGAGGGTTGAGGCCCTGTATTGATTACAGGGAACTCAATAAAATTACTGTTAAAAACAGATACCCGCTGCCCCTTATTCCTGACTTGTTGAATCAGGTCCAGGGGGCCTGCTGGTTACTAAACTGGATCTGAAAGGGGCATACAACCTGATCAGAATCCGGGAGGGGGACGAATGGAAAACTGCTTTTAATACCCCGGAGGGTCATTATGAGTACCTAGTAATGCCTTCGGGTTAAGTAATGCTCTTGCGGTATTTCAAAAATTTCGTCAATGACATTTTTAGACCTTTGATTGGTAGATTTATGATTGTCTATATCGACGACATCCTGATTTTCTCTGCTGACTGGGAGAGTCACGTATCCCACACCAGGCTAGTGATGGAGGTTTTACGTGAAAACAAATTATTGTTAAAAAAGAGAAGTGTATCTTTGGTGTTCAAGAAGTGGCCTTTTTAGGGTACATTCTTACCCCTTTTTCCTTCAAGATGGACCCAGCGAAGGTACAGGCCATTGTGGACTGGGTGCGACCTTCCTCCTTGAAGGCGCTCCAGCGATTTTTGGGTTTCGCTAATTTTTACCGGAAATTTATCAAGGATTTTTCGGTAATAGCCAAACCCATTACTGATTTGACTCGCAAGGGAGCTGATCTAGTCAATTGGCCCCCTGCAGCTATTGAAGCTTTTGATAAGCTAAAGAACTGTTTTGTTAATGCTCCTGTGTTAGTCCAGCCTGACCAGAGTAAGCCCTTTGTGGTTGAGGTGGATGCGTCTGAGGATGGTGTGGGGGCAGTACTGTCCCAGGGGTCTTCCACCCTAACTCATCTCAAACCATGCGCCTTCTTCTCCCGCAAGTTCTCTCCTGCCGAGAGAAATTATGACATTGGTAATAGGGAGTTACTAGCAATCAAGTGGGCATTTGAAGAATGGCGTCATTTTTTAGAAAGGGGCATTACACCGTATTACGGTCCCACGGATTCATAGAACCTCATGTTTCTGAGTCTGCTAAAGCGATTGAATCCTAGACAGGCGAGGTGGGCTTTGTTCTTTACTCGCTTTGATTTTTGTGTTACTTTTAACCCGGAAGCAAGAACATTAAGGCTGACGCCTTATCCCGAAGCTTTCAGGCGTATCAGCCTCCTGACGTCCCTCCTGAGCCCATCCTGCCAGCTGACATCATTGTAGCTGCTACCCGTCTGATCTGGATCTGAAATTTTGGCAGAACAATCTGGCTCCCACTGGTACCCCCAATGACAATTATTCGTGCCGATTCATTTGCGTTTGCGACTCTGGGTGAGTGCCATAACTCTGTTTGTGTGGACATCTGGTATCAATGCCACCAAGGAGTTAGTTTCTAGCATTATTGTGGCCATCGATTTCCAGAGATGTTCAGGCTTTGTAACTGCTTGCAATACTTGTGCCAGGTCCAAGAATCCCAAGACACGACCTATGGGTGAGCTACGTCCATTACCCATACTAGCAGACCATGGTCACATTCTTCAATGGATTTTATCACGGATTTGCCTTGCTCTG
>ONZH01009584.1:0-35930 GCA_900303285.1 Rhinella marina
TCACCACTATGAACAGTGAGCGGAACATCATTCTGTGTTCAGCTGCTGATGAGCGTGGAATGGGTGTCTCTGGCAGAAAATCTTAGGAACAGTGTACAGTCACAATCAAGCTTCTATTCTAGTGTCAGGGACAGTGAAGGGAAAGACTAGAAAGAAGTAGAGGAGGAGCTGAGGCTGGGTGTGTTTTACAATCCAGAGGGTACTATTTTAAATCTCTGAGTGAAAAAACCTGAAATAGTAGGCCAAGATCTTTCACAGGGTATTTGCAGACAGTTAAAATATTGTTGTGAGGGCAATAATCTCATAGTAAGTTGACAACTTGTGTTTTACACTAGATAAAGTTATTTTCTGAATCTCTGTATTTAAAAACACATAAGACATTAGTCGAAATCTGTTACATCAATATTGCATCATTCCCAAAGAAAATTGTCAATAGCAATTTGTCTCTGTCTACAGAGTGTTAATACAAAGTAAAGGACATTTAATTGCACTTCTCTGTCCTTAAGTTCCAGAAAACACACTTGCAAACCATTCCATACTTTGTGTGATTGCATACATTAGATTAAACGTCTGGAATACGGAAGGGTGCCAAAGAGCAAGAGCCAGGCCTTGTCCTCCCAGAACCAGAATTTGGGTAGTAGCAGGAGGAGACATTCGAGGGGGAGGGTAGTGGCCAAGATGGCAGTAAAGAGTGTAAGCAATTGTAAGGGAATAGGTAGCAGGACGGTCGCCTCCTAGGGTAGAAGTCTCTCTCTTTGTAGCAGACACACAATAAAGTTGCAGTCCACATAGCAGATTTCTCCTGGTGTTCTTGTCAATATCATCAGTTTATTCTTCTCCTGTTAAGACTCCTCCGCCTCCTCCTTGTCCTCCACTCGATCATGACACATCCATAACATGACACATTATTGGCCAACAATTAGAATGTCTACAAGCAGAATCCCCACCTGGCCAAATTGCTAATGGTACAGCTGCTGCCATACCGATTAGTTGTGGTAACGGTGGCATGGAAGATGCTGCCTTTTTTCAAAACAATTGTTTAAAGTTGATATTTCCCCTGTGCACCAAAGTGCATGACCAGTTCTTGTGGAAGGGGGACAGTGCATGCAGGGCCGGCCTTAGGGTAGATGGCGCCCTGTGCGAAACTATCTCTCGGCGCCCCCCCCCCTGAGTGACAGTACTAACGTCATACAGTATAGAGCTATAAATAGAGTGTAGAGATATATAGAGTGATATAGGTAGGTAGAGTAGGACAGTATATATATATATGTATGTATTTATAGCTCTCTATACTGTCCTATATCACACTATATATCTCTGCACTGTATTTATAGCTTTCTATATTGAAATGTAGCCTAATACAGCGCCACATACCTCTTACATCCAGTGACGTCTCCTCTCATGTAGATCTTCTCTTTCCTCATCTTCTCCTTTCAGACCAGACGCCATTTTTCAGCCATTTCTCATGCTCTGCAGTTAGACAGAAAAAAAATCTTAGTTTACACAGTGTCCTAAAAAATAACTGCGCCCAGCAAATAGTGTTCCGTAATAGTGCGCCCAGTAATATTGTAAACATAACGCTCCCCAGAAATAACTGCGCTGATACTGTGCCAGGGTGCCCCCACAGTAATAGTGCCCCCACAGTAATAGTGCCCCCAAAGTCCCAACTAATAATTCTCTGCCAGAGTGCACTTGTTAGTAATAGTGCCCCCAACAGTACTAATGTCCCCACTGTGCCCCAGAAGTAATAATGCTTCCAATGTGCCAGTAAGAAGTGCCCCCCATTGATTCCCCCCCAAAATCATGTGCCAGTAAAAAGTGTCCCACCCCCATAGATGCCCCCAAATTATGTACCAGTAAGAAATGCCTCAGTGCCCCCATGTGCCAGTAAGAAATGCCCCAGTGCCAGTAAAAATGCCCCAGTGCCCCCATGTGCCAGTAAAATGCTCCCATGTGCCAATAAAAATGCCCCCAGTGTCAGTAAAAATGCCCCCAGTGCCAGTAAAATGCCCCCAGTGCCAGTAAAAATGCCCACAATACCCCCATGTGCCAGTAAAATGCCACTATGTGCCAGTAAAAATGCCCCAGTGCCCCTTGTGCCAGTAAAAATGCCCTCAGTGCCAGTAAAATGCCCCCAGTGCCCCATGTGCCAGTAAAATGCCCCCATTTGCCAGTAAAATGCCCCCATGTGCCCCATTTGCCAGTAAAAATGCCCCCAATGCCAGTAAAATGCTCCCATGTGCCAATAAAAATGCCCCAGTGCCCCCATGTGCCAGTAAAAATGCCCCCAGTGCCAGTAAAATGCCCCCAGTGCCAGTAAAAATGCCCCCAGTGCCCCCATGTGCCAGTAAAATGCTCCCATGTGCCAATAAAAATGCCCCCAGTGCCCCCTTGTGCCAGTAAAAATACCCCCAGTGCCAGTAAAATGCCCCCATGTGCCAGTAAAAATGCCCACAATACCCCTATGTGCCAGTAAAATGCCACTATGTGCCAGTAAAAATGCCCCCAGTGCCCCTTGTGCCAGTAAAAATGCCCCAGTGCCAGTAAAATGCCCCAGTGCCCCATTTGCCAGTAAAAATGCCCCCAGTGCCAGTAAAATGCTCCCATGTGCCAATAAAATGCCCCAGTGCCCCCTTGTGCCAGTAAAATGCCCCAGTGCTCCCATGTGCCAGTAAAAATGCCCCCAGTGCCAGTAAAATGCTCCCATGTGCCAATAAAAATGCCCCCAGTGCCCCCTTGTGCCAGTAAAAATGCCCCAGTGCCCCCTTGTGCCAGTAAAATGCCCCCAGTGCCCCCATGTGCCAGTAAAAATTCCCCCAGTGCCAGTAAAATGCCCCCAGTGCCCCATGTGCCAGTAAAATGCCCCCATGTGCCAATAAAAATGCCCCCAGTGCCCCCTTGTGCCAGTAAAAATGCCCCCAGTGCCCCTTGTGCCAGTAAAATGCCCCCAGTGCCCCCATGTGCCAGTAAAAATGCCCCCAGTGCCCCCTTGTGCCAGTAAAAATGCCCCCAGTGCCCCTTGTGCCAGTAAAAATGCCCCCAGTGCCCCCTTGTGCCAGTAAAAATTCCCCCAGTGCCAGTAAAATGCCCCCAGTGCCCCCATGTGCCAGTAAAATGCCCCCATGTGCCAATAAAAATGCCCCCAGTGCCCCCTTGTTCCAGTAAAAATGCCCCCAGTGCCAGTAAAATGCCCCCATGTGCCAGTAACAATGCCCACAATACCCCCATGTGCCAGTAAAAATGCCCCCAGTGCCCCCTTGTGCCAGTAAAAATGCCCCCAGTACCCCCATGTGCCAGTAAAAATGCCCCCAGTGCCCCCTTGTGCCAGTAAAAATGCCCCTAGTGCCCCCTTGTGCCAGTAAAAATGCCCCCAGTGCCCCCCATGTGCCAATAAAAATGCCCCCATAAAAAAAATAAACACTTACTTACCTCCAGCAGCGATGCGATGCAGGCCTCTTCCGGCCTGTGTCCAGCGCTGTACGGCTCGGGCCTGCAGCCTATCAGAGGAACGGGCAGGGGAGACGCCTCTCCCTCCCCTGCCCCGCATCTCCAAAGGCAGACTATGGAGATGAGCGCTTCCACAATGGAAGCGCTCATCTCCCTCTGCCCCACCGCCGCACTTGCAGGGCACGGCCGGGCCATTAAGGGGGCGCTCTGGCAGGGCGCCCCCTTAACTGGTCGGGAGTGAAGCGCCCTGTGCAACCGCACAGGTTGCACACCCCTAAGGCCGGCCCTGAGTGCATGTCTTTCACAGCCCACCCCGGCAACAAGCTTGACCAGCACTGGCAGGGGAACGCTCTCCAAGGCCTTTGCCACTTTTATGTCACCCCAGCAAGACACTGTTACCTGTCCCCAGTCTAGGCAGAGTAGGGGGGAGCTGTACAGAAAGATGGTGAGGGAGTACCTAGCTGACCATACCAACGTCCGTAGCGATCACTCTGCTCCATACAACTACTGGGTTTCAAAGCTGGACACGTGGCCTGAACTGGCGCTGTACGCCTTGGAGGTGCTGGCCTGCCCTGCCGCTAGCGTGCTGTCAGAGCGGGTATTCAGTGCAGCTGGTGGCGTCATCACCGATAAGCGTACACGCCTGTCAACTGACAGCGCTGACAGGCTGACGCTTATTAAAATGAACAAAGCCTGGATTTCACTGGAATTCAAATCTCCTCCGGGGGAAAGCAGCTAAAGATTTAAATAACTTATGTATCCGATTCCTCTTCTCTACTCCTCCTCCTACTCCTCCTCCTCCTACATATCGTCTTTGCCTAACGCTGACCCAAAAAAACGCCATTTTTTAGAGGTCCAACTGGCACTCTTTTAGCATAATTTTTCAATAGGGCCCCCTTCAGGCCCTTTAATCAAGCAATTTTTCCAGAGGTCCACCTACAGGCCCTCTCTCCAAACAATTTTCCAGAGGTCCACCTACAGGCCCTCTGTCCAAACAATTTTTCCGGAGGTCCACCTACAGGCCCTCTGTCCAAACAATTTTTCCGGAGTTCCACCTACAGGCCCTCTCTCCAAACAATTTTTCCGGAGGTCCACCTACAGGCCCTCTCTCCAAACAATTTTTCCAGAGGTCCACCTACAGGCCCTCTGTCCAAACAATTTTTCCGGAGTTCCACCTACAGGCCCTCTGTCCAAACAATTTTTCCGGAGGTCCACCTACAGACCCTCTGTCCAAACAATTTTTCCGGAGGTCCACCTACTGGCCCTCTCTCCAAACAATTTTTCCGGAGGTCCACCTACAGGCCCTCTCTCCAAACAATTTTTCCGGAGGTCCACCTACAGGCCCTCTCTCCAATTCCAGTTTCCAGTTTTATTTGCGCAAACTGCATACATTTTTATTTTTGGGATAGGTGTGAAAAATAATATTACTTGCGAATCTATATTGCCCAACATTGGATACGGTAGCAAGTAGAAGACCAAACACATGCTGCCCACAGGGTTCCGCAAATTCCTGGTCCACCCGCAAATTCCTTGTCCACAATGTCAAGGAGTTCGTGGTTCTGTTGATGAGCAACAAGTCCTTCTGTACTGAAATCGCCGACAAAGTCTCCATCTAAGAACCTACAGACCATTGGGGAGAGAGCGGCACAGCTCGCCATCAAAGTGACGAACCCCTAAGCCAGACTGCGCAGAGAAGATAACGAATAAATATCTCTGTGGTTATTTTTGCTAAATAAAAGTTAAGTAAACCCCCAAAAAAATTCATCTGTTCCTGTGCCTGATCCACCCAAGTTGAATCTGTCCCATCCTGAGAAATTCCCCCCCAAGGAGTCCCCACTGTAACTTGCTTCCCATACAACTACTTCACCCCCCGACACCTGTGTCTCGCCATTGTCCACCACCTCCTCAGACAACACTGGTAAATCCCCACTGTCAGCACACGGAAACAGCAAAAGGTCTTGCGAATTGGGGCAGAGAATGTTCTGGGCTAGCACATCAGGGAAGGGGTGACTATGGGGTTCCAGGGAGTACGTGACCACATGCAATATCCATTTAAAAGTCATGCCACATAATTGACAATTGTACTGGTTGATGCTAAATTTTTAAGTTGGGGTCCTGCGTCGTCATTCTGACTACACCCGGCTGTTGTCACCCCCACACACGCTAGCCCAGGGGGCACTCCTCTGGCTCTTCCAGCGAAACCTCCTTGCCCCAGCCTGCCACCCACCTACAGGCCCACTCTACAAACAATTTACCCGGATAGGCGACGTATACGGTATTAAACTGAGAAGAATTGATACCATATGGATTAAAGCAACAGTTTTCCCAAATCCATCTGGCTGTTGTCACCACCACACACGCTAGCCCAGGGGGCACTCCTCTGGCTCTTCCAGCGAAACCTCCTTGCCCCAGCCTGCCACCCACCTACAGGCCCACTCTACAAACAATTTACCCGGATAGGGGACGTATACGGTATTAAACTGAGAAGAATTGATACCATACGGATTAAAGCAACAGTTTTCCCAAATCCATCTGGCTGTTGTCACCACCACACACGCTAGCCCAGGGGGCACTCCTCTGGCTCTTCCAGCGAAACCTCCTTGCCCCAGCCTGCCCCCCCCCCCCCCACCTACAGGCCCACTCTACAAACAATTTAGCCGGATAGGGGACGTATCCGAAGTTGTACTCATGTTTGTTTTTGTTCTTCTTTTATCTGCCTCCTGACCTGTGATAGGCAGAGCATGGACACGTCCCCTTAGCTGCCGTGGGAAAGACACTCCCCTGACCAGAGCAAGCAATTTTTCCGTGTTCGAAAAATCCATTAAATATAGGGTCCCAAGATAGGGGACGTATACGGTATTAAACTGAGAAGAATTGATACCATACTGGTTAAAGCAACAGTTTTCCCAAGTCCATCTGGCTGTTGTCACCACCACACACGCTAGCCCAGGGGGCACTCCTCTGGCTCTTCCAGCAAAACCTCCTTCCCCCCACCTACATGCCCTCTCTCCAAACAATTTTCCCAGGTAGGGGGACATATTAGATATTGTACTGATTCTGAATTGCCTCCTGCAATAGACGGGAATTGAACCCAGATCAACTGCTTGGGAAGCAGCTATGCTCACCACTATACCACCAGCAGGCACAGCAACTGATAAGAACAGATACTAAACTTGATTTTAGCTGCAGTGCCAGCATGAGCAGTGGTGTCACCTGCAGGCGGTGATGGACCTTCGTTGCACCTAGTTGGGTGCTTCCCTAACATGTGATGGGTATTTGCCTCGCCTTTCTTGGTCTGGGTGAGCACAATTGCCATGAGGGTAACCACCAGGCTGTTGCCTGAGGATTTGGGGTAATGGTGGGATTAAGCAGCCTCAGAGGCATCCATGCATGCTGCCCCTGCTGTTTCCTGTCCATTTCCGTGGTGTTTCCATCATTTTCTGAGGTTTCCAGGTTTTCACCCAGCCTTCCCTAGGCAGAGCCTTGGTCCCCCGCAAAAATGCTCGAGTCTCCCATTGACTTCAATGGGGTTCGTTATTCGAAACGAGCACTCGAGCATCGGGAAAAGTTCGACTCGAATAACGAGCACCCGAGCATTTTAGTGCTCGCTCATCTCTATTATTGATCTCTGATGTAGACAAGGTTAATACATGGCACTTACTAATGTATTGTGATTAGAGATGAGCGAGCATGCTCGGCCGAGCGTACTTGGGAGCAAATTTCGAGTAGTAGCGTACGCATTTTATAATCTGTACACCAATGCGTACGCATCTTATAAATTTGTACGCTAATGCGTACAAATTACAAGATGCGTACGCATTAGCGTACAGATTAGAAGATGCGTACGCTACTACTCGAAAATCGCTCCCGAGTATGCTCGGTCAAGCATGCTCGCTCATCTCTAATTGTGATCATTATATTGCCTCCTTTGCTGGGATAATTCATTGTTTCATTACATCATACACTTCTCTTTTCCATGGTTACGACTAGAGATGAGCGAATCTATTTGTCGATTCGTTGATTCGTATAAACTAATTTTTAGCTGCGAAGCGAATCCGAATATTAGGTGATTCGCTTTGGCCTTGTACGCATTCGCTACGTAGTTGTCCTATAAATTATACGCTATTGCTGCGTATAAGTTACTCTATACGCTGGTGCGTACGAATTCAATTCATTAGCGAAATTTTACTGTTAGTTTGTTTATCGTGTGCAAAAGCCTGGGGAGAAAGCGGTCACCTGACCTAGTGGGCAGGGCTTGCTCTGGTTGGCTCAGGCTCGGTAAGCCAGTGACGCATCACTTCTGCTGCGACTGCTGAGACGAGCAGAAGCACTGTGTGTGAAGTTCTAAGACTCTGAGACCTGTTTTGTTAAAATTGGGGTGTAATTGCTCTGGGAATCCATATTACACATATAAGGGATACTGCAGGGCAAGTGCAGGGCCAGTTCACGGCTAGTAATTAATCAGGCAGGGAGAGAGAGACAGGGAGAGATAGGGAGAGACAGGGAGATATAGGGACAAAGACCAGCTGCTGGGCCATAGAGTGAATTGAAAAATGTCTGGAATGGATAAGCAAAAGGGGTCCAGTTCCAGCCAGACCTCGAGCTCTAAAAAAAAAAGGAGAAGGTGGCACAGGGCAGCCGTGCCAAAGGACCTGTAGCTGGAGCATCTACTAGTAGTATTCGCAATACTTGGCCGTTGTTCCACCAGGCTAACCCACCAAGGCGCAAAATTGTAGTGGAGGAGAAAGTGGATGAGGTAGTGGAATGGATGGCACACTCATCTCAGTCTCAGCCGGATGATCTGCTGTCATCTGCTGATACAGTATCCATATGAAGCCAGGGGTTAGACTTAGAGCATTCCTCCTGCTCCACCATTGCTCTCCAGCAAAGCCCTTCATTTTCGTATGCAATTTGTATGCTTATGCGTACGTGTTCAAAGAGGTTGCATACCTTTTTACCTGAATGTTCGTTATTCGTGCACAAATGTTTGCTAAAAGCCATATAATTACGTATATTTTGTATGCAAATTCAATTAATCTATTAGTCGAATATACGAATCTTAGGAAAAGTTCGTCAAATAAAATTTTGCATGATTCGCTCATCTCTAGTTATGACCACCCGGCAATCCAACAGTGGTGGTTATGCTTGCGTACTATAGGAAAAAGCGCCAGCCTATGTGTTACATATATGCTCCCGCGGTACCAGCCACCAGAGAGGCTGGTACTTTTTGCTATATGTAGGGTGCAAACACGACCACTGCTGCTGAATTGCAGGGTGGCATTAACCATGGAAATGAGCAATGTATAATGTAACTAGCAGAAGGACCTGGCTTTGCACGGGTATGTTTCATCTATTTCATTTAAAGGGGTTGTCCGGGTTCAGAGCTGAACCCGGACATACCCTTAATTTCACCCAGGCAGCCCGCCTGATGTTAACATCGGAGCATCCTATGCTCCGATGCCCTCCTTTGCCCTGCGCTTAATAGCGCAGGGCAAAGGCATTTAGCCCGGTTCCGGTGGCGCGATCCAGTGCAGGGCAAGGGAGGGCATCGAAGCTGCCTGGGTGAATTTAAGGGTATGTCCAGGATCAGCTCTGAACCTGGACAACCCCTTTAATGTTTTTGTGTGTCGTTAAAAGATATAGACAGTATCACCAATAACAGTGACTTCTACAGAACCCTGCCCCCTTAATAGTGATCGCTACAGTACCCTGTTCTTTAACAGTGAACTCCACAGGCCCCTACCCCTTAACACTGACCCCCTCACAGTGCCCCCACCTCCTTAAAATTGGACCTCCATAGCAGGCCATCCTCCTAACTTTGACCTTCACAGCAGCACACCCTTTAACAGTGAGTTTCACAGCACCCCACTGTGGCCTTCACTTTTCCTTGCCCCTTTAACAGAGAACTCCACAGCACCCATCCCTTTAACTGTGACCTCACAGTACCCTGCTACCTTAACAGTGAACTCCACAGTGCCTGCCCCCTTAACAGTTACATCCACAGTGAACACCCCTTTAACAGTGACCTCCACAGCGGCTGCTCCTTTAAGAGTGGCCCCTGCCCCCTTAACAGTGACCTCCACAGCGCCCTGTTCCTTTAAGGCTAGGGCTACACGATGACGTGTCGTTTTGTCGCACCAATGCGCACAATTTTTATGTCACATAAAATTTTTTATAATGATAGACTATAGTGTTGCATTGCGACATGCTGCGACTGTGACATGACAGTCACAAAAAATCCATTCAAGACGGATTTTTGTGCGACTGTCGCGTCGCAGTCGCAGCATGTCACAACACTATAGACTATCAGTGCAAAACTATAGACTATCATTATAAAAATTGTTACGCAAAATGTATGTTATGTGACACATGTAGCAGTGTAGTTGTGGCCTATGTGCTGGGTGAGTTATTGTCGTCGTGTAACCCAAGCCTAAAGCTGACCTACAGCAAGGAAAATTGCTGGGTTGTTATGGAAACCTGGAGTAAAATTGTATTTATGTGTGTAAGAAGCAGGCTGCACCAGGGCCTGTGCAAGGTAAGCACTGAATTGTGTTTTGGGGAGCTATTTACCTGAGCTCCTCAGCTGGCTGCTAATTACCTGGTTGGGTTGTTATGGAAACTTGTGTGTATGTGGAGAGTATGGCAGTTGGGATTTGAAGTGAAAGACTTCCAGGCTTATATTGGCTAATGTAGGTCATTTTTGGGGAATATCTCAGGAACGGTATGTACTAGAGAGCTGAGACCCGGTCTAAAACTTTCCCGGATGTACCTGTGTGGCGAATTTGGTGAAGATTGGTCCAGTAGTTTGGTCGCGTATAAAGAACAGACAGACAGACACTCATTTTTATAATATAAGGAGATAGAAAAATTAGTCTAGCCAGCAAAGGAGGCAAAATGGACATTCACAATACATTAGTATGTGCCGTGTATTAACTTTATCTACATTTATCTACATGATAAATGTCATTTGCTGAAGTCAGACAGTAAGTAAGGTTTAATTTTTGGAAACCTAGGGTGTCATTTACTAATCTGAAATTCATAATAAAATTCATAACTTTGGCGGATCCACCGCCACCATTAGGCCTTTATTAAGACTGTCGTCTAAAACACCGGTTTTAATAAATGTGCCCCTTGGTATGAACAAGCCACAATTTTTTTCTGACAAGTAGAACTTATGTGGTCATATGGGCAGGCATTCTGCCCCTCATGTAGGCATAGTTTTTGGGTGCTTGGCCCCCTAAGAAACCATTGTTTTTTACTCTCAACACATTTCTGAAATATGGAATATGAAAAAACATAACATATGCAACGGTATGGTATATGTTTAAATGCTCTGTTTGCCAACAAACATGCATTTCACCATAGCTATGTATGTTATATTATTTAATATAGCTGTCATTGTGTTAAAGAGCTTATGGAGGAGGAGAGAAATTGCAAAAATGTATTTAAAAAACTTAATGAAAAGAGATACAATCAAATCCTAGAAGACTAGAGGGTGATATATACCAATTTATAAGGCAATTTTAACAACTTTGGTTTGGATAGAATCGATTTGGGTGTGAACTAAACTGAAAAATTTTACAAACCTGAAATGAACCAAATATTAAAAGGTTCGCTCATCTCTAGATAGCCACAATCTTCAGCACTATTTTGGTGCCCTAGGCGGACCAGTCGACTTGCCCCCACCCCCCATTAATATTAAAACACCCACTGATGTCTCCGTGGATTTGAGTTCACTTTCCTTTTCTTCTCCATTTAGTTTAGCGCTCCCAGACTGACCGGATTAGTAACAGTGCCCCAATAGTCATAATACTCCCCAAGAGTTCCCCGATTAGCAATGCCCTCCATAATATGACCAATAATAATAATACTACTAATAATAATAACTAGATGTGCATTTCCAGGAGAAAATACATAGTGCTTGAAAATGGCGCACCTTTAACAGTGACTTCCAGAGTACACCTATAAAGGAGAACACTGACCATAGTTTAAATGTGACTCAGGAAATGCCTCTTTAAGTGTGACTTGGGAAAAGTCCCTTTAAGTGTAACTCAAAAAAAGCCCCTTTCAGTATGACTCGGAAAAAGCCCCTTTAAGTTTGACTCAAGAAAGCCCCTTTAAGTTTCAATCATAAAAAGCCATCAGAAACAACCTCTTTTAACATTACTCTATTGTGGTATACTGAACACCTTTGTAAATATATTTGATTAAAAATATGGCTTAGATATTTCAGAAACTAACATTTTCTTTCCCTGCGTCTGCGTACCTATCGTCAGAAAAAACTTTTTTTATTTAAAAATTTTGATGATTTTAAACTAAACTGACTAATTTTTTAAAAATGATCCCAATGTAAAATTTTTAGTAAAATGCCTGTGAACTTTTATCACCCCCGTTCTGTCTACGGATGTGCTGAATCTGTCTATGGATAATAAATTCCCTGCTATGTATATTTATCATTGGGAATGGAAAAAGTGGAGCTATGTACTTATACCTAGCAGTTATCTTTTTTTTCTTTTTAAATTCTTTTTATTAGTTTTTCAAAGAAATAACAAAAACAACATAAGCAAGGTGACAACATTAACATTGTACAATATATCATCAATGTAAAGCATAATAATTATAGTCTGATGAAAGCAACATCACATATTGTCAAATGATGTAAAGGCATATGTGGATCAATTATTGCCATAGACTCTATATGCAAAATAAAGCTCACTAATATGGGCACTTTACACATTCCGTATTACATCCATTCCTTTAAATTGTACAATCAGTTGAATTGTAAGAAAGAAAGGAAAACTGAGGAACAAGGGAAATAGAGTAGGGAACAGGACGGGAATAAGGGGAGGTAAGGGGTGGGTATGAAAATGAAATAGTTTAAGTTTAACCCCTTAACGCCGAATGACGGCTTATCCCGTCATGGGCAGGAGCCGCTTGCCGCCCCATGACGGGATAAGCCGTCATGGCATTAAACTGTCACCATGTCTGATGACATGGTGACAGCGCTGAGACCCCGGCTGTTAATTACAGCCAGGGGTCTCAGCTAACCAGCCCGGGACCAATGGGGGCGGTCCCGGGCCAGCGATCGCTGTGATTGGCTAGTCTGGTCAGACTAGCCAATCACAGCATACGCGTGTGCTGGTTGAAAGGATCTGATCCCCGCAGTCCGAGACTGCGGGGATCAGATCCTCATAAAATGTTTGCAGTTATACAGTGTACTGCAGTGTATTGTAAAACACCAGACCCACTGGATCTTCAAGAACCAAGTGGGTCTGAGTCAAAAAGTGTAAAAAAAAAAAAGTGTAAAAAAAAATAAAAAAGTAAAAAAAAAATCCCATTTTTCCCCATATAAGCACATGTTAATTGATTAAAAATGAAGAAAATAAAATACCTTAACATATTAGGTATCGCCGCGTCCGTAAAAACCCGCTCTATAAAAATATCACATGACCCAACCCCTCAGGTGAACACCGTAAAAAAAATAAAATAAAAACAGGGTAAAAAAAGCCATTTTTTTCACTTTACATCACAAAAAGTGTAATACAAAGTGATCAAAAAGGCGTATGCCCCTCAAACTAGCACCAATCTAACCGTCACCTCTTCCCGCAAAAATGAGCCCCTACCTGAGACAATTGCCCAAAAAATAAAAAAACTACAGCTCTCAGACAATGGAGACACTAAAACATGATTTTTTTGTTTAAAAAATGATATTATTGTGTAAAACTTAAATAAATAAAAAAAACTATACATGTTGGGTATCGCCACGTCCGTAACAACCTGCTCTACAAAAATATCACATTAGTTAACCCCTCAGGTGAACACAGTAATAAAACTAAAATAAAAACAGGGTCAAAAAAGCAATTTTTTGTCACTTTACATCACAAAAAGTGTAATACCAAGCGATCAAAAAGGCATATACCCCTCAAAATAGTACCAATATAACCGTCACCTCTTCCCGCAAAAAATGAGGCCCTACCTGAGACAATTGCCCAAAAAATAAAAAAGCTACAGCTCTCAGACAATAGAGACACTAAAACACGATTTTGTTGTTTCAAAAATTATATTATTGTGTAAAACTTAAATAAATAAAAAAAACTATACATGTTAGGTATTGCCACGTCCGTAACAACCTGCTCTACAAAAATATCACATTAGTTAACCCCTCAGGTGAACACAGTAAAAAAAAAAAAAAAACTGAGCCAGAACAGCCATTTTTGTTTACCTTGCCTAGCAAAAAGTGTAATCAAAAATCATATGTACCCCAAAATAGTATCAATAACACTGTCACCTTATCCCTTAGTTTCCAAAATATGGGCACTTTTTGGTTGTTTCTACTGTAGGGGTGCATCGGGGGGGCTTCAAATGGGACATGGTGTCTAAAAACCAGTCCAGCAAAATTCGCCCTCCAAAAACCATCTGGCGCACCTTTCCTTCTGCGCTTGCCCATGCACCCATACAGTAGTTTACAATCACATGTGGGGTGTTTCTGTAAATCGCAGAATCAGGGTAATAGTTTTTGAGGTTTTTTTTGCTATTAACCCTTGATGTGTTACAGGAAAAAATTGATTAAAATGGAAAATCTGCAAAAAAAAGTGAAATTTTGAAATGTCATCTCCATTTTCCTTTAAATCTTGTGGAATACATAAAGGGTTAACAAAGTTTGTAAAATTAGTTTTGAAAACCTTGAGGGGTGTAGTTTCTAAAATGGGGTAATTTATGGTGGTTTCTATTATGTTAGCCCCACAAAGTGACTTCAGAACTGAACTGGTGCTTAAAAAAATGGTTTTGGAAAATTTCTTAAAAATTTTAAGAATTGCTTCTAAAATTCTAAGCCTTCTAACATCCCCAAAAAATAAAATTACATCTACAAAATGATGGCAACATAAAGTAGACATATGGGAAATGTAAAGTAATAACTATTTTGTGAGGAATCACTATCTGCCTTAATAGCAGAGAAATTCAAAGTTTGAAAATTACACATTTTTCCAAATTTTCTGTAAATTTAGGATTTTTTTATAAATAAAGGTGATTTATATTGACTCAAATTTACCAATGTCGTGGAGTACAATATGTCACGAAAAAACAATCTTGGAATCAGTCGAATCGGTGAAAGAATCCCAAAGTTATGAATTAATAAAGTGACACATGGCAGATTTAAAAAATGTTGCTTTGGCATTAAGTGTAAAAGTAGCTTCGGCCTTAAGGGGTTAAGGTTAAGGCACACCACAATATTGAACAGACCAAAAGACCGACAAGAGGCATATCTGTGAAGCCGTCTCTCAGTCTACTTTTGGTAAGCATAGAAATAAATGAAAAACTTTATTAAATGAATTATGCTGTTTGTTTATTAAGCCAGGGTGACCAGATACGAATATAATTATTGTGTTTCCTGAGTTCCCAAGAGGAGAGTTCCTCTAATCTGGCCACATCATTAACTTTGATGATCCACTGAGGGATAGTAGGTGTAGATTCTGACTTCCAACTAGCTGCAATTAATAGTCTAGCACATGCCAGTAATCCTCTAATCAGACTTCTCTCGTCCGAACTAATATTCTCTTTCATGAGAGATAGTAAGGCAAATACTGGAGTTATTTGTAATTTCTGTTTGAGCTGAGGAAATACAGAAGAAATGTACAGGAATACCTCTTTCCAGAAGCTCTCTATTCTGGAACATGACCACCAGATATGGAGATAATCTCCTTTATGTGTCTGACATCTCCAGCATCTATCTGATGAGGATGGATACATCTGCTGTAAGCGAGCAGGTGTCAGATACCATCTTGTTAGTATTTTGTAAGCATTTTCTTGCATGTTTAGACATCTAGAGGTTAATTTAGGAGCAATAAGTATGGTTTTTAATTCTTCTGGTGAGAATGTAAATCCCAGGTCCCTTTCCCATTCCTTAATGTAGTATAGGGAGTTTGGTGATTCCAGTTCCTGTAAACTGCAGTTTATTTTAGAGAGCAGTTTTGTTGGCGGGTTAGTTTGAGTAAGTAGTTTCTCAAACCAAGAAAGATCTGGTGAACTGCGGGATTTTGTAATGTAGTTTTTGAGTTTTGATTTCACATATTCATACTGTAGAGTATTAAGATGCGGAGTTTGGAAACTAGATCTCATTTCTTCCAAAGATGGGAAAGTTCCATCTTCTCTCAAGACATCATTTGTCAACCTACTACTGACTTGGATATGAATTGGAAGAGAAAGAAAACCCATTTCTGTTTGGTTAAAACAGTCCCTTACCGTCACCAAAGGCGAAGGGAACTCTACAGAGTGTTTCCTAATATTATTATCTTTCCACACTCTTACTGTTGCTTCAGCTAATGAATCTTTCAATTTAATTCCTGTTAGTGTTTGTGTGTCCATGAAGATTAAGTGTCTTAAAGGTATCTCTACCATGTTTTCTTCCAATGCTATCCATAAAATGAGATGGCTTCCTAATCCAATCCATCATCCTAGCAAGATGTATAGATTTATACAGTCTAGGAATAGATGGTAAGCTGATTCCTCCTTTAGTAAAAGGGAGCTGTAGTATTTTGTGTGATAATCTCGGCTTCATACAGTACCTCCCCATATATAAGTGGAACCAATTCTGTGGAGTTGTGTAAAGAAGGTCTGAGGTAATCTAATTGGTAATACCTGAAGCAGATACATAATTTTAGGAATTATTAGTGAATTGTATATATTTTTTCTGCCTAACCATGAAATGAAGGTTGGTGCCCAAGAGTTCAGAATTTTAGGTATTTCCTGTAATAGGGGTTTATAATTGGTTTCGTATAGTTTCTTATGAGCTGGGGTAATGTTAATCCCAAGAAATTTAACTGAATCTAAAGTCCATATAAACGGGAATTTTTGTTTTAGGCCATCAATAGTTCCAGAATGGATATTAATTCCCAATGCTTGCGATTTAGTTGGATTGATTTTGTGATTAGATATGTACCCAAATGAGTCAAAGATATGAAGAATGGCTGGGAATGCTTGTTTAGGATTTGAAATCATCAGCAATAAATCGTCTGCATAAGCAGCTTGTTTATATTCACAATCTCCAAATATTAACCCTCTAATCTCTGTGGATTGTCTAATCTTTTGAAGTAGCGGTTCTAATGTCAGAATAAACAATATAGGTGACAAGGGGCAACCCTGCCTAGTGCCATTGTTAATTTTAACCTGAGTAGATAAGGTGTCATTAACCCGTATATAGGCACTAGGGGAGGTATACATAGAGAAAATTGCCTCTATAAACTGGAAAGGGAAACCAAATTTAGCCAATATGCTCCGAATAAAAGGCCAGGCTATCCTATCAAAGGCCTTCTCTGCATCAGTAGCCAGCAACACTAAAGGGCGTTTCTTTTGTTTTGTAAGGCTTATGGAGTCTAGTATCTTATATGTGTTATCTTTGCCTTCCCTACCCGGGACAAAGCCTGTTTGATCAGGATGAATAATTTCTTTTAACAAGGGCTTTATTCTAGTGGCTAGAATTTTTGCATATAATTTAATGTCCACATTTAATAGTGATATTGGGCGGTAATTTGAGCACAATGTTGAATCTTTTTGTGCTTTGTGAATTAACGTGATATGTGCCGCTAAGGACTGAGGCAGGAAGGGAGCTCCTCTTAAGGAGTCATTGCAAACGTTAAGAAGGTGAGGGATCAGCTCTTCTTTGAATGTCAGATAGTACATTAACGGGAGGCCATCTGGACCTGGGGATTTCCCCTTTGACATGGACCCCATTGCATCCATGAGTTCTTTCTGTTGGATAGGAGCTATTAGTCCAGATGCTTGTTCTGGAGAAATACCTGGTAAAGCTAGATCTTTTAGAAAAAGGGCCGTCATTTTCTGTTTCCTTTCTCTGATCACTTCAGAATCTGCTTCATTAATATTATATAGTGCTGAATAATATTTATGAAAAGCTTTAGCAATATTTTTGTCATTTCTCGAAAGAGACCCATCATCTTGTTTTATGGCAGAGATCCTAGACTTTCATCTGTATTGTTTTAGTATAGCCATCATAAATTTTGTGGGCTTATTGCCATGTGCAAAAAATCTTTGCCTAAGTGATAAGTAGTATTTGGCAGACTGAATGTTCAGGACATTCTTCAGATCTTCTCTCTTTTTTGTGAGCTCAGTTAAGTGTAAATCTGACAGAGATTTTTTATGTAGTAATTCCAATTTGGAAATTTATTTATACAAATTATCTACTTTCTCTTTTCTAATCTTATTTTGGAAAGAAGCAATAGAGATAAAGGTACCTCTGATTACTGCTTTATGTGATTCCCATAAGAGATGAGGTGATATACCTTCAGTGTTATTTATTTCAAAAAACTCTCTTAGGGACAACTCTACTCTCTTCTTTGCGTCCAGACTATCTAATAGTGTCTCGTTTAATCTCCATATATATTCCTTTGGGCGAAATTCAGGCGAAGCCAGAGATATAAATACTGGTGAATGGTCGGAGTGAAGTATTGTGCCTATCTACACTTCTTGACAAAGATGTAGATATTGCACCAGAATCAATATGTAGCCTAGTCTGTGATAAGAAGAGTGAGGAGCTGAGAAATGTGTATAATCTTTTTCATTTGGATAGAGGTAGCGCCAGGAGTCAACTAAGGAGCTTCGTTTCAATTGTTTTTTAATAGAGGACAAAGTTCTATAGGGGACAGCTGTTTTACCGGTAGAGGAATCTAGTGTTGGATCTAAGGAGATATTAAAGTCTCCTGCTACAACTGTGATACCCTCTCTGAACTCCTCAACTTTTTGCATTACTTGAAGGAACCAAGATTTTTGAGTATTTGGGGCGTATAAGTTTATTAGTGTATATAGATGTGAGTCTAACTGACATTTCAATAGTATATATCTGCCTTCTTCATCTATGATTATGTCTTTGAACACAAAATTTAGTTGTTTATGAATGCCTATACTGACACCTAATTTATTGGAAAACTTAGATGTGCAATGGTACCATACATTATAAGGTGTTCTCGTTAGGTTCGGGACTTTGTTGTGTTTATAATGTGTCTCTTGTAAGAATACAACCTGTGTTTTCTCTCTATGTAAGTGCCTGAGAATCTGCCCTCTTTTTGGTGGGGATTGAAAACCTCTGACATTAAATGTTACAAGTTTTATGCTAGCCAAAGGTGTACCTGTTCGTTGTTTGACCAGAGAGATATACTTCACCAACTATTCGATTTTTCGGTGTGCCAGAGGGGAAAGGAGAGGTCAGGGGGTGACATCATAACTGCAATTAAGAACAAAAAAGGTGAAAAACAGGAACAAATAAAACTGATGTTCTCCATAAGAGGAGGAACACTAGGAGAGCACAAGTCTCCTGGGAGAACCTAACCAGGTTCACACACCAAGTTGCACTAATGTGGTGTGTTAGGAGAGGTTCGAGAAACATTATAGTACAATAAAAACAAATAGCAAAAACAGTTATGCACAATGAGAAGAACGAAAGTGCAAAAAACATAAGTGCCTAGCCCAAATGACTATCTGTAGGTATCATAACTATTAGAGATGAGCGAGTAGTGAAATATTCGAAAGTTCGAAATTCGATTCGAATAGACCGCGATATTCGACTATTCGACCGAATATCGAATCCCATTAAAGTCTATGGGAAAAAAATGCTCGCCACTTGGAAATCTCAATTCGACCACTTGGAGGTCACCAAGTCCACCCTGAAGCCTCAGAAAAGGATGCCAACACTGCTGGAATGCAACTGGGACAGCAGGGGAAGCATGTCTGGGTGCATATAACGCGCCCAAGTCGCACTATTACGCCACTATCACAGCCTCTCAACAATACACTCCAAAGACAATGTAACCTCTCTGTAAAGTGAGACCATACAAGGAAACCTTCTTTCCTCTACATTGCCATGGACCCCAAGCCAAACTAGACAAAAAAGAAGATAAAATTCTGCACCCCTTAAAATCACGTTGCCTATGACAACCACAGATGGCATAGGCAAGGGGGAAAGCAATCAAGCCATCACTATTTTTCTCTCTGTGCCATCCCTGCCTTGCCCAGGCACATGTCCCAAAACATCATCCACGCCCGAGTAACACGGTTACTGCAAAAGGCCATTTGACCACCAACACTTTGGTTTGAGGCCGGGGATGCTACATCTCCCTGACGGCACACTGGGTGAATGTTGTGGAGGCGGGGACGGGCAAACCTGCTACGCCCACCCAAGTTTTGGGCCTTGGTTCTGTCTGGATTTCCGCAACCCTTACAGACAGCTCGGCAAACCCCTCCTTCTCCTTCTAGATTTGTTAAATCTGTCCACCACCCAATCAAGTCCACAAAGTCCAGTCTCGTCGATAGCCTGCAGAAACTGCAGGGACCTCACTCTGACCCTCCTTCCTCCCACCCTGCCCAATGTTATCAACCCAGTGTTTCCACCCATGCAAGAATCGCAGGAGCTATCTGAGGATTTTGTTTGTTCTGATGCCCAAACACTGGAGCAAGCTCCATCTCTAGCTGATGGTGGTGTGGAACGGGCACTAAAGTGTAAAATGATTAGGGACGATGATGAGACACAGTTGCCAGCAAGGGAGGCTGTTGGAGCAAAGTGAGGCAGTGTAAGAGGAGGTGGTTGAGTATGACGAAGTCAGAGACCCGACCTGGCCCAGTGTCATGTCTAGCAGGTAAAGCAGTGGGGATGTTGAGGGATGCGTAGGACCGCAAAAGGCAGGAAGAGGCCGTGGGCTGGCCAGAGGCTCATGGAGAAGGCAGGCTAGAGCTCGCAGGGCCGCATCTCTTCCCTATAACAGGCCCCCACACAAAGCTCTCCCATCGAGGGCTCTTAGGTCCTTGTTGTGAAAATATTTTAATGAGTGCGCAAAGTTAGCTTGAGGTGAGCCCTCGAAAAAATTATATGGAGGCCCAAGAGGTGAGCCCTCGAAAAAATTAAGTGGAGGCCAAAGAGGTGAGACCTCTTAAAAATTGTATTAAGGCCCAAGAGGTGAGCCATAATAAAAATTGTTTGTAGGCCCAAGAGGTGAGACCTCTTAAAAATTGTTTGTAGGCCCAAGAGGTGAGCCATGAGAAAAAATGTTTGTAGGCCCAAGAGGTGAGACCTCTTAAAAATTATGTGGAGGCCAAAGAGGTGAGACCTCTTAAAAATTGTTTGTAGGCCCAAGAGGTGAGCCATGAGAAAAATTGTTTGTAGGCCCAAGAGGTGAGACCTCTTAAAAATTATGTGGAGGCCAAAGAGGTGAGACCTCTTAAAAATTGTTTGTAGGCCCAAAAGGGGGGGACCTCTTAACAATTGTATTAAGGCCCAAGAGGTGAGCCATAATAAAAATTGTTTGTAGGCCCAAGAGGTGAGACCTCTTAAAAATTGTTTGTAGGCCCAAGAGGTGAGACCTCTTAAAAATTGTATTAAAGAGGACCTTTCATGACTTTTAAAAAATGAATCTGCACTATCTACCTGATAGTGCGTCCCCCACTGATGCCAGCAGCGTTGTTTTCTTTGCAAATTGTCCCCCGGTGGCTTCACACGGGCCCCCCGTTCTTCTGTCCGGCTTTATGCTAATTAGAAAGCATCGGAACAGGGAGGAGGAGACTCCCTGTTCCTCAATGGGCGTTGCTTCTGCCCTGCTGTGAGCGCTGTCCAATCAGAGCGGACCGCTCACAGCAGGGCCGAAGGAGTTCAACCCTGCTGTGAGCGGTCCGCTCTGATTGGACAACGCTCACAGCAGGGCAGAAGCAACGCCCATTGAGGAACAGGGAGTCTCCTCCTCCCTGTTCCGATGCTTTCTAATTAGCATAAAGCCGGACAGAAGAACGGGGGGCCCGTGTGAAGCCACCGGGGGACAATTTGCAAAGAAAACAACGCTGCTGGCATCAGTGGGGGACGCACTATCAGGTAGATAGTGCAGATTCATTTTTTAAAAGTCATGAAAGGTCCTCTTTAAGGCCCAAGAGGTGAGCCATAATAAAAATTGTTTGTAGGCCCAAGAGGTGAGACCTCTTAAAAATTGTTTGTAGGCCCAAGAGGTGAGCCATGAGAAAAATTGTTTGTAGGCCCAAGAGGTGAGACCTCTTAAAAATTATGTGGAGGCCAAAGAGGTGAGACCTCTTAAAAATTGTTTGTAGGCCCAAGAGGTGAGCCATGAGAAAAATTGTTTGTAGGCCCAAGAGGTGAGACCTCTTAAAAATTGTTTGTAGGCCCAAGAGGTGAGCCATAAATATTTTTTTTTTTTTTTTTTACGGAGCAATTCTACGGCGGTTAAGGAGGAGGAGGTGGAGGAGGAAATGGCACTTCATACAGATGGCACTTCACTTTTGGCTGCTTTCCACTGTTGGAGAAGCAAAGTCCGGGTCAATCCACTTGCTGTTCATTTTGATTAGCGTCAGCCTGTCGGCACTGTCGGTTGACAGGCGGCTGCACTTATCGGTTATAATGCCCCCGGCTGCGCTGAACACCCTTTCTGATAGCACGCTGGCGGCAGGGCAGGCAAGCACCTCCAAGGCGTACAGGGACAGTTCCAGCCACGTGTCCAACTTGGAGACCCAGTAAGTGTAGGACGCCGAGGGATCGGGGAGGACAGGGGTACGGTCTGCCAGGTACTCCCGCAACATCCGCCGATACTTGTCCCTCCTGCTGATAGCGGGCCCCGCAGTGATGGAAGTTGCACGAGGGGGTGCCATGAACGTGTCCCACACCTTGGAGAGTGCTCCCCTGGTGGCTGTGGGCCTGATCGATGTTGTGGGACTCTGGGAGACCCTCTCCTCTCTGCCGCCAGCGATGGTGGGTGGGAAAATCTCCATCATGTTCTGCACGAGTTCCCTCTGGTATTCCAGCAATCGATTCGTCCTCTCCTCTAACGGAATAAAAGAGGAGACGTTATCTTTATACCGGGGGTCCCGGAGTGCGAAGACCCAGTACAGTTTGTTCTCCACTATCCGGACAACACGTGTGTCCCGGGAAAAGCAGCCCAGCATGAAGTCAGCCATGTGTGCCAGACTCTGAATAGGCATGACGTCACTGCCCCCACCAGAAGGATCACTTGCCATTTCCTCCTCTTCCTCTTCCGCCTCCTCTCTGCCCCATCCGCGCTGAACCAATGGGACGCACACAGCCTGACTGCTACCCTCGCCGCCAGCATCCGCCTCCTCTTCCACAGCCACCTCCACGTCGTCCTCCTCCTGCAACTGCCACCGAGAAGCAGACAAAAGTGTGGTCTGACTGTGTAGCTCCGTTGCGTCTCCTCCTACCCCCGTCTCCTCTGCGTGCAATGCGTTCTCCCTTATTGCGATGAGCGATTCTTTAAGGACGCATAGGAGCGGGATGGTTACGCTCACTATAGCGTCCTCGCTGCTGACCTTCTTGGTGGACTCCTCAAAGATACGCAGTACATCGCATATGTCTGCCATCCATGGCCACTCGTGGTTGGCAAACTGAGGGAGCTGAGTTGGAGGCACACGTGGATTCATAATCTGGTACTCCATCAATGCTCTCTGCTGCTCACACACCCTGGCCAACATGGAATAGGTGGAATTCCAGCGAGTCGGCAGGTCGCACAACAGCCGATGTTCAGGCAAATGGAGGCGTTGCTGGAGTTTTTTTAAGCTAGCAGCAGCTACAGTTGACTTCCGAAAGTGAGCGCACAAGCGCCGCACTTTCACCAGTAGCTCTGCCAGGTTGGGGTAAGTCTTTAGAAATTTTTGGACTACCAGATTAAAAACGTGGGCCAGGCATGGTACGTGATTGAGTTCGGCAAGCTCCAGAGCCGCCACCAGGTTACGGCCGTTATCGCACACGACCATGCCTGGTCCTAGCTGCAGCGGCGACAGCCACATCTCCGTCTGCTGCAATATGGCGTCCCTCACCTCTGGGGCGCTGTGCTTCCTGTCGCCCAAGCTGATGAGCTTAAGCACCGCCTGCTGACGTCTCCCCGCGCCAGTGCTGCAACGCTTCCAGCTAGCGGCTGAGGGCGATGTTAAGGCAGAGGAGGAGGAGGTGGAGGAGGAAGAGGAGGGGGGTTTATCAGAACCCGTGCTGGCAATCTTGGGCGGGGGTGGTAGGTAGGCCGTCTCTGTTTGCGAACCCGTCCCCGCTTCCACAACATTCACCCAGTGTGCCGTCAAAGAGATGTATCGTCCCTGGCCACAAGCACTTGTCCACGAGTCGGTGGTCAAGAGGACCTTTGCGCTGACTGCGTACCTCAGGGCCCGCCTGATGTTACGCGACACGTGCTGGTGCAGGGCGGGGACGGCACTCCGGGAAAAGTAGTGGCGGCTGGGGACGGAATAGCGAGGTGCGGCAGCCGCCATCAGGTCGCGGAAGGCCTGCGTCTCCACAAGCCTAAACGGCAACATCTCCAGGGCCAGCAGTTTGGAGATGTGGCAGTTTAAGGCTTGGGCTTGGGGGTGACTCGAGGCGTACTTCCGCCTGCGGTCGAACGCCTGCGAGATGGACAGTTGATGGGACGAGGAGTGTGAAGGAGAAGGCCCCAAAGTAGCCGAGGCAGAGGCAGATGTGGAGGTGTCCTGGCTGGAGGTCTGGACCGCAGTGGCAGCACACAACAAAGGGGAAGAGGCAGTGGCAGCAGGACCGGGCGCAGGTTGTATTGCGTTTGCTCTCTCCCACTCAGCCCAGTGCTTGACTTCCAAGTGACGCCGCATGCCTGAGGTTGTCATATTGCTCTTCTCAGAGCCCCTACTCAGTTTTGAGTGGCAGAGTGTGCAAACCGCGCTCAGTTTGTCATCCGAACAAACATTAAAAAATCTCCACACCACAGAAGTACGAGGCCTCGATGGGGGAGCTTCGCGCGACTGCCTGCTGCCGGGAACAGCTTCGGCCCTGCTGGCTGTGGCCTCACTTCTCTGTCTGGACTGTCCTCTGCCTGTGGACATCCCTCTGCCTCTGGACATCCCTCTGCCTCTGGACATCCCTCTGCCTCTTGCTGCCTTTTTCGGTGCTGCGCAGACCAACACCTCCCCACTGCTTTCCCCGCTGGACATCACCCCTGGCCAAGTGGGGTCGGTCATTTCGTCATCCACCACCTCCTCTTCCACTTCCTCACTCTGCTCCTCCTCCTGCCCACTGGACATTCCAACAGCCTCCCTTGATGGCAACTGCGTCTCATCATCATCATCGCTCATGATAACAGATGCTGGTTCAGGGTCCACATCAGCAGGAGATGGCGAATACTCAAGTGGTTGGGCATCACTACAAACAAATTCCTCTGGTAGCTCCAGGGATTCTTCCGGCACATCTGAAAAAGGACCCGAAAAGAGCTCCTGGGAGGGGTCAAGGGTGGGTTGACTCTGTTGGCCAGGTGTGGAGGAAGGAGGGTCAGAGTGAGACTGTGTGGATGACTGGCTGGTGGACAACTGTGTGGAAGCGCTATCGGCTATCCATTGCACCACCTGTTCACACTGCTCAGGCCTCAACAGCGGTGTAACCCACCCCCTGCTTAACTGTCCCATAAAGGCAGGGATTCTGGATGAGCGGAATCCTGGCTGCCCCTCAGCAGCACGCATTGTATCCCCACAGTCTTCAACAAGGCCCCCAACAGCATTTCCGCGCCCCCGTCCTCGTCCACGTCCACGTCCAATTTCGCTAGCCCTCCGCATTTTTTTTTTTGTTACAATATTTGGCGTACACAGCCGTGTACTAACAGGTCAGACGGTGTGTATTAACACCACGTATATAAAATAATTTTGCAAGCACGCAGAACGCACAGTACAGGTGCCAAATAAAATGCCTTTTTTTAAATATTTCTAGGTACACAGCCGTGTACTAACAGGTCAGACGGTGTGTATTAACACCACGTATATAAAATAATTTTGCAAGCATGCAGAACGCACAGTACAGGTGCCAAATAAAATGCCTTTTTTTTAATATTTCTAGGTACACAGCCGTGTACTAACAGGTCAGACGGTGTGTATTAACACCACGTATATACAAGATTTTTGCAGGCACGCAGAACGCACAGTACAGGTGCCAAATAAAATGCCTTTTTTTTTATATTTCTAGGTAAACAGCCGTGTACTAACAGGTCAGACGGTGTGTATTAACACCATGTATATACAAGATTTTTGCAGGCACGCAGAACGCACAGTACAGGTGCCAAATAAAATGCCTTTTTTTTTATATTTCTAGGTAAACAGCCGTGTACTAACAGGTCAGACGGTGTGTATTAACACCACGTATATACAAGATTTTTGCAAGCACGCAGAACGCAAAGTACAGGTGCCAAATAAAATGCCTTTTTTTTTAATATTTCTAGGTACACAGCCGTGTACTAACAGGTCAGACGGTGTGTATTAACACCACGTATATACAAGATTTTTGCAGGCACGCAGAACGCACAGTACAGGTGCCAAATAAAATGCCTTTTTTTAATATTTTCTAGGTACACAGCCTTGTACTAACAGGTCAGACGGTGTGTATTAACACCAAGTATATAAAATAATTTTGCAAGCACGCAGAACGCACAGTACAGGTGCCAAATAAAATGCCTTTTTTTTAATATTTCTAGGTACACAGCCGTGTACTAACAGGTCAGACGGTGTGTATTAACACCACGTATATAAAATAATTTTGCAAGCACGCAGAATGCACAGTACAGGTGCCAAATAAAATGCCTTTTTTTTAATATTTCTAGGTACACAGCCGTGTACTAACAGGTCAGACGGTGTGTATTAACACCACGTATATAAAATAATTTTGCAAGCACGCAGAACGCATAGTACAGGTGCCAAATAAAATGCCTTTTTTTTAATATTTCTAGGTACACAGCCTTGTACTAACAGGTCAGACGGTGTGTATTAACACCACGTATATACAAGATTTTTGCAGGCACGCAGAACGCACAGTACAGGTGCCAAATAAAAGGCCTTTTTTTAAATAATTCTAGGTACACAGCCTTGTACTAACAGGTCAGACGGTGTGTATTAACACCACGTATATACAAGATTTTTGCAGGCACGCAGAACGTACAGTACAGGTGCCAAATAAAATGCCTTTTTTTTTTTATTTCTAGGTACACAGCCGTGTACTAACAGGTCAGACGGTGTGTATTAACACCACATATATAAAATAATTTTGCAAGCACGCAGAACACAAAGTACAGGTGCCAAATAAAATGCCTTTTTTTAATATTTCTAGGTACACAGCCGTGTACTAACAGGTCAGACGGTGTGTATTAACACCACGTATATACAAGATTTTGCAGGCACGCAGAACGCACAGTACAGGTGCCAAATAAATGCCTTTTTTTTAATATTTCTAGGTACACAGCCGTGTACTAACAGGTCAGACGGTGTGTATTAACACCACGTATATACAAGATTTTGCAGGCACGCAGAACGCACAGTACAGGTGCCAAATAAAAGCCTTTTTTTTAATATTTCTAGTACACAGCCTGTACTAACAGGTCAGACGGTGTGTATTAACACCACGTATATACAAGATTTTTGCAAGCACGCAGAACGCACAGTACAGGTGCCAAATAAAAGGCCTTTTTTTTAATATTTCTAGGTACACAGCCTTGTACTAACAGGTCAGACGGTGTGTATTAACACCACGTATATACAAGATTTTTGCAGGCACGCAGAACGCACAGTACAGGTGCCAAATAAAATGCCTTTTTTTTAATATATTTCTAGGTACACAGCCTTGTACTAACAGGTCAGACGGTGTGTATTAACACCACGTATATACAAGATTTTTGCAGGCACGCAGAACGCACAGTACAGGTGCCAAATAAAATGCCTTTTTTTATATATATTTCTAGGTACACAGCCTTGTACTAACAGGTCAGACGGTATGTATTAACACCACGTATATACAAGATTTTTGCAGGCACGCAGAACAGGTGCCAAATAAAAGGCCTTTTTTTAATATTTCTAGGTACACAGCCTTGTACTAACAGGTCAGACGGTGTGTATTAACTCCACGTATATACAAGATTTTTGCAAGCACGCAGAACGCACAGTACAGGTGCCAAATAAAATGCCTTTTTTTTTATATTTCTAGGTACACAGCCGTGTACTAACAGGTCAGACGGTGGGTATTTACATCTGGTATACAAAAAGGGTATTGCAGGCACACAGAACCCAGAACACTAGAGCCAAAGAAACTGTATTTAAAAAAAAAAAATGTACACAGCCGTATACTGACAGAAGATCAGATGGTGCATGTACACACTAGGTATATAACAGGGTTTTGCAGCCAAAAAGAACGCAGAACAGTAGTGCCAAATATAGTTTGGTATGTAGCAGAGCACCTAATACACCACTAATGCCTCTCTCTGTCCCTACTCCAGCAGCTATCCCTGAATACAGCAGCCGTTCTCTGCAGAGTGTATATGGTAGTAAAGCTATCACTGTACTGCACTATAGTAGCCCTGATAAGGGCTTTTAATCACGCTCCTGCCTGTCCAACAGCTAAAACCTATCTCTCCCTTCTCCAGCCTCTGTCCCTGACTAAGTTCACGCAGCATATGCGAACGAGCAGGAAGAGCTGAGTTTTTATGATTCGAGGTCACGTGGTTTTTCCAGCCAATCCATGTAGACACCGTTTTCGCGCTGCCAGCGTGCTCCGCGGGCCTGTCATACCCCCCCTGCATGGTGATTGGTGGAAAAAAAGCGCCAGGGAAGGTGGGAGGGGAAAGGAATTCTAAGTGCGCCATCGCCGTTATACTCGATCGAAATCGAGTATGCCGAATAGCGTAGTATTCGATCGAATACCGGCTCGATCGAACACTACTCGCTCATCTCTAATAACTATCAATATGGTGACAGTGAAATCAGTTGTTAATCTTACTTAAAGTAGCTCCCTCTGTCTTGTCACCCTTAACGCCTACCATGATCCTGCTCTTTATTAAGAGCTTCTGATGTATTGTAAAAATAAACAAATGTTTCTATAAGCTAGAATAGTAACCCATCATGGTGAGATGTCCAGGGAGATCATCAGAATGGGGGAGAAGTGAGACCTAGCAAATTATAGATGTTCCATATAAATCTCAAAAAAAAGGTCTATTCACAGCTTAGTCTCCTTCTGAAAGGAGGCGTTGTGGAGTCATCTTCCCCGGTTTCTTCCTTGGCCTTTGTGGTTTGCCATGGCACACCGTTTCCCATGGGGTTGGAGGTGTTAATTCCATTGGGATAGAAACATCATTTACAGCTGACCAGTCCGGTATGTCCAGATCTTCTATCTCCATCACAGCAAATGCATCAGGAAGGTCTTTATGAGATCTAATGATCAGTTTTTTATCTTTCCAAGAGATCATCAGCCCAAAGGGAAAAAGCCATCTGAAGACAATTCTTTTATGCCTGAGGTAGTCTGTAAGGGGTTTGAGGATGCGTCTTTTATTGAGCGTTGTAGGAGCTAGATCTTGAAAGAGCTGAATATTTGATCCTTCATATTCTATGTTGCTGCATTCTCTCGCTTTTTTCATTATAAGATCTTTCTGAGCAAAATTTAGAAGCTTGCAAATAATATATCTCGGGGGATCTGTTGGCTTTGGTTTAGGTCTCAGCGCTCTATGTGCTCTTTCTAATATTATTGGTTCTGTATGATATTCGCCTAGGAGAGAAGAGCATATTTCAGTAACTGCTTTGGGTACCGCTTCTGATGCTACGGATTCTGGAACTCCTCTAATTCTAATGTTATTTCTTCTGCCTCTATTGCCTTGATCTTCAAGTTGATCATGGAGGAGATTAATGTGTTTTTGATATACCAGGAGGGCGTCTGTATTTTCTTCGTGTAGTCAATAACCTCAGTGTGAGTATTCTCCAGGTTTTCGACTCGAGTGCCAATTTGTCTCATTTCTCTCTTAATCTCGGCGAGTTCGTCTAGTACTGGGTTTAGAGCTTTAGCAAGAGCTTGAGAGATGAAGGATCTGGATATGGGAGGATCGGGAGCGGAATCTGTTTCTGCTTCAAATTCACTTTCTCTGTCTGATTGTTGTGGAATATTGCGGTTCGATGCAGATTTAGATACTGGAGTCTGAGAACTCACAAGTGTCTGAGACTTCTTCATGACGAATTTACTCAGATTTGTCTGCGAGAGGACAGACGCATATGTTCACAGGATCCGGGGTCGGTCCCTTATATTTCCCAATCTTCACCATACGTACTGGACCTCAAGAGCCCCTTTAAGCTGAATTGTTCTTCCCTCTTTGTGCACAACTTAGGTCATTCCATCTATCTGTTGAACATTGCTTGAGTTAGATCTGTATCTTCATACTCTCTTTATGACTATGGTTACCACATAGGCAAGTTAAAGGGTCAAAATAATACTTAGTAGTATATGATAGGAGCCTCTGTCTGTCAATGACCAGGGCCTCTGTATATGTCCATGAAAATAGAGGACTTCCTGTATTCTCTATGAAAGATACAGAAAAAGATCTGTGCAGCTGGATAGGCTGTTCCCTTTACTGCTATTCAGCTCCGTATCTCTCTCCAATCGGGGTCCACTCCTCAAATACACCCCCAGGTAAGCTTACTTACTGCTGTAAGTGACCCTTGTTCCTTAAGGTGAGTGGGACTTCTGCTCATATAGTTCTATGCACCGTCTCTTCTCTTGGCCTCGGTGTTGCTGTTGCTGCCGGCCTGATACAATGGCGCTCGTTAGGTCGGGCCTCGTGGAGCCAAGTGCGGCAATGGGGTCCGCTCTGATTGGTGTGGGGGAGATGGTAAGTGATGACCCGGACTTTAAATATATCCCGATGAGCTTTGTCAGCCTCCGTCTGGTCTCATGGGACTTCACTGCTCACCTCCGTTTTAATCCGGTCACCGTAATTCTTCTATGAGGAGCGCTCCGACCACGGCCTCCCCTCTCCAGTAGGCCGCAGGCCGGCCAAAGGCCTAAGTTCCTTCCCCCTTCACTAAAACAAGCAATTTAGGTATAAAACTGTTGGGGAGGAAATAATTTACAAGAACCGATAGGGTGTCTTTCGATTTATGTAGCCGTAGGAAGGATTCCTAAGGTTTCTTGGGTGATAAGCAGGAGCTGCTGAATTGCCATCCTCTCTCCTCCGCGGCTAGCCACGACCCCCACCTAGCAGTTATCTTAATGACGGGCAGGGAGATGTGCTGAATCTGCCCTTGGTAGACGGATTCAGCATATCTGTAGACAGAGCGAGGGAGGCGGGTGGCACAAGTTCACAGGCATTTTACTAAATATTTTACATTGACATCATTAAAAAAAAAAAATAGTCCATTTAGTTTAAAATTGCCTACGTTTTTAAATAAAAAAAGTTTTTTTCTGATGATAGGTACGCTTTAAATAGAACATGCTAGGGGTAATTTGTCATTACCTGCACTGGTGTAGACTTGAAACCCTCCCCTCTTTTCTCAAAATGTTTTGAGCAAAGTCCCCCTTTGTGGAACACTTTTGCTTGAGAAGTAGTGCATGTCCCTTTTTATGCAAAACTCTGCCCTCCCTTTGAGACAAAAACGTCCCCCTGTAAAGCATAGTGCAAACTGGCCTTTGAAAATGTGTCTGAGACACTTTTTTGTGTAAGTTGGCGCAGAATACACCAAAAAGAACATGCAAAGAGCTTTGATTATCCCCCCAGTGTGTTGCAGCTCTGACAGCTGCAGTTTACCTCACAAATAGTTCATCACTATGAGGAGATAGAAATGAACAGTAATCATGAGGTAAAAAATATATATCCATGAGAGATGGACACAACTATTCTGAGCATGAGTTACGAAAGAAACCTAGTCTGTGTATACATGAGGACTTCAGTATACAGCAGTAAGAACCCTCCAGTATATATAGTATATGGCTAATAACACAGATACAGGTGAATAATGATTATGATATACAATATATTAGTCATTAGTCAGAAAAGAAGTTTCTATCTCACAGTTGCACAAGAAATCTCTCTCAGCAATAGTAAGACTGGTGCCTGACTAAAAATTGTCTAAGAAAAATGGGGAAGATTTATCATGCCGCCTTAGATGTCCATAGCAACTATTCACAGCTCAACTTTAAAATATTCATGATTGGTTGCTATAGGCAACTAAGCTCATACTCTAAGGCGGCTTGATAAATCTCCCCCAATGTTCTTAAACAAAAACTGATTAAACCAATACATTTTCACTTACTTAAGAAGCTTTTGTAGAGATTTTGAAAAGATTTGGAGCAATTCTGAGGTAAATATGGTATGGTTTCCTCATGTGCCAAATGTAATTGTAATGCAGTGTTCCAGGGTATTAGAAACAAACTGATTACACCAATACATTCTCACTTACTTAATAAGCTTTTGTAGAGATTTTCAAAAGATTTGGAGCAATTCTGAGGTAAATATCTGCAGAATTTGCTGCTATACCTAGCAGCACATCTGTATCTGAAGCCACCTGAAAAATTATGTGGAAAGCCCTGGCTGGGTGGAGCTTCACCTGAGGGGAAGCCCTTTCCCCAGTCAGGACCAAACCAGAAGCAGTAATTGCATGTATATATTATCAGTGGCATGTCATCTACCTCATAGGTTTCACACACATTCTCTGATGACTATACAGCTGTTTGTATAGCACACAATGGGAAAATTCATGATTGGTTGCTATAGGCAACTAAGCTCATTCTTACTCTAAGGCGGCTTGAGAAATCTCCCCAATCCCTTTAAGAGTTGCTGCCCCTTTAAGAGTGTCTTCCCCTTTAAGAGTAACTATCCCTTTAAAAGTGCTGCCCATTTAAGAGTAGCTGTCCCTTTAAGAGTGACTACCCCTTTAAGAGTTACTGCCCCTTTAAAAGTGGCTATCCCTTTAAGAGTGGCTACCCCCTTAAGAGTGACTGCCCCTTTACGAATGGCTACCCCTTTAAGAGGGACTATCCCTTTAAGAGTTGCTATCCCTTTAAGAGTGGCTACCCCTTTAAGAGTCACTCTGGAAAGCCCCTTTAAGTTTGACTCTGAGCTCAGCTGAGGGGTCGAAACGCCCATGCTGTCTGTTAACACATGGGGACTTGGCGGCCATTTTGTGACTCTCACAGTGTGCAAGTGCAAGTCTCTTTCAGCATAAATAGACACAGTTTAACAGAATCCAAAATGGCAGATTAACCCCTCTTCTGCCAGTGCGCGTCCCTGAGGCCCTTGATCATGGCTCCTTACAACGGACATGTGAATGCCCCCTTAGCCTCAGGTCTGGGGGAGCTCCCCTCTATATTATCTCTATATATCTCTAATCCTTCTCCACTGTGTGTATTCTGTGCCATATATGGTGCTGCCTATTTGCATATTGAGCTGTGATTGGCTGATTGGCCTCCACTCTAGCCTCTCCATTGATTCCTATGGAGAATTTTTGATCATTAACCTGTGATATCTTAAAAACAACAAATCCGATCAACTCCAAAAATACATAGTACACCTGTCACCATCGAGGGCTTCGAAACGCACTTTGAACGGAGTCTGTACGCCAAGCGGTTTGGGCTGTATTAATTGCAGAAATTTGGGAGAAGAATAAGAATAAAGAATTCGGATTACAATATATGTGCTTTTCAAGCACTATAATAACTAGATTTGCATTTCCAGAAGAAAATACATAGTGCTTGAAAAGGGCACACCTTTAACAGTGACTTCCAGAGTACACCTGTGTGACTGCCCCTTTAAGAGTGTCTGCTCCTTTAAGAGTGTCTGCCCCTTTAAGAGTTACTGCCCCTTTAAGAGTTACTGCCATTTTAAGAGTGACTGTCCCTTTAAGAGTGGCTATCCCTTTAAGAGTGGCTATCCCTTTAAGAGGGACTGCCTTTTAAAGAGTGACTGTCTCTTTAAGAGTGACTGTCTATTTAAGAGTGAATGTCCCTTTAAGTGTGACTATCCCTTTAAGAGTGTCTGCCCCTTTAAAAGTTACTGCCCCTTTAAGAGTTACTGCCCCTTTAAGAGTGGCTATCCCTTTAAGAGGGACTGCCTTTTAAAGAGTGACTGTCTCTTTAAGAGTGACTGTCCCTTTAAGAGTGACTATCCCTTTAAGAGTGTCTGCTCCTTTAAGAGTGTCTGCTCCTTTAAGAGTGTCTATCCCTTTAAGAGTGACTATCCCTTTAAGAGTGACTGTCCCTTTAAGAGTGTCTATCCCATTAAAAGTTACTGCCTCTTTAAGAGTGTCTGCCCCTTTAAGGGTAACTGCCCCTTTAAAAGTGGCTGTCCTTTTAAGAGTGTCTGCTCCTTTAAGAGTGTCTGCTCCTTTAAGAGTGTGTCCCTTTAAGAGTGACTATCCCTTTAAGAGTAACTACCCCTTTAAAAGTGGCTATCCCTTTAAGAGTGTCTATCCCTTTAAGAGTGACTGTCCCTTTAAGAGTGTCTGCCCCTTTAAAGGTAACTACCCCTTTAAAAGTGGCTATCCTTTTAAGAGTGTCTGCTCCTTTAAGAGTGTCTGCTCCTTTAAGAGTGTGTCCCTTTAAGAGTGACTACCCCTTTAAAAGTGGCTATTCCTTTAAGAGCGACTGCCCCTTTAAGAGCGGCTACCCCTTTAAGAGTCACTCTGGAAAGCCCCTTAAAGTTTAACAGTTTAACAGAATCCAAAATGGCGGATTAGCCCCTCTTCTGTCAGTGCACGTCCCTGAGGCCCATGATCATGGCTCCTTACAACGGACATGTGAATGCCCTCTTAGCCTGAGGTCTGAGGAATCTCCCCTCTATATTATCTCTATATATCTCTAAGCCTTCTCCACTGTGTGTATGCTGTGCCATATATGGTGCTGCCTATTTGCATATTCACTGTGATTGGCTGATTGGCCTCCACTCTAAGGCTCTCCATTCATTCCTATGGAGAATTTTTGTGGTTTTAACCTGTGATATCTTAAAAACGACAAATCCGATCGACTCCAAAAATACATAGCACACCTGTCACCATCGAGGGCTTCGAAACGCACTTTGAACGGAGTCTGTATGCCAAGCGGTTCGGGTTGTATTAATTGCAGAAATTTAGGGAGAAGAAGAAGAAAAAGAAAGAAGCAGAGGAATAACAATATAGTGCTTTTCAAGCACTATAATAATAATGCCCCAAACTATAGAGGCATTATTATTGGTCACATTATAATATAATAATGCCACCAGTGCCCCCAAAATTTATACCTCCTGCAGTGCCCCCTGTAGCTCTAATGCCCCCTAGCAGTTATAACTTCCCTGTAGTGCCTATATATCTCTTATATACCGTTTCTCCAAAAATAAGTCCTACCCCGAAAATAATCCCTAGCTCTATTTTGCAAGGTT
Source organism: Rhinella marina (assembly GCA_900303285.1). NCBI lineage: Eukaryota > Metazoa > Chordata > Amphibia > Anura > Bufonidae > Rhinella > Rhinella marina. The sequence goes on from ONZH01009584.1 coordinate 34,614, forward strand.
TTTGAAGTAGGCTTAAAATATAAGCCCTACTCCAAATATACAATCGGCGCCTCCAGCACTAGGTTATGTCGCATGACGTCACTGACAAAGAGAATAGGAATATACAATACGGTAACTTTACTTCTTCGTCTTGTCAGGTATGCATGCAAACAGTTCCAGTATTGATGGTACAGAATAGGCATAAATTTCAAGACAGGATATTTTTCAATTGGTAACTCTGGATATTATTAGAGATGAGCGAGTAGTGTTCGATCGAGCTGGTATTCGATCGAATACTACGATATTCGGCGTGCTCGATTTGTTTCGAGTATAACGGCGATGGCGCACTTAGAATTCGTTTCCCCTCCCACCTTCCCTGGCGCTCTTTTTCCACCAATCACCATGCAGGGGGGGTATGACAGGCACGCTGAGCACGCTGGCAGCGCGAAAACGGCGTCTACATGCATTGGCTGGAAAAACCATGTGACCTCGAATATTAAAAACTCAGCTCTTCCTGCTCGTTCGCATATGCTGCGTGAACTTAGTCAGGGACAGAGGCTGGAGAAGGGAGAGACAGGTTTTAGCTGTTGGACAGGCAGGAGCGTGATTAAAAGCCCTTATCAGGGCTACTATAGTGCAGTACAGTGATAGCTTTACTACAAGATACACTTTACAGAGAACGACTGCCGTATTCAGGGATAGCTTGCTGGAGTAGGGACAGAGAGAGGCATAGTGGTGTATTAGGTGCTCTGCTACATACCAAACTATATTTGGCACTACAGCTGTGTACCTTGAAATATACAATATATAGGCCTTTCAATTGGCAACTGTACTGTGCGTTCTCTTGCAAAGTAATTTCTCAAACCTGGTGTTCATACACACCGTCTGATCACTTAGTACACGGCTGTGTACCTTGAAATATACAATATATAGGGCCTTTCAATTGGCAACTGTACTGTGCGTTCTCTTGCAAAGTAATTTCTCAAACCTGGTGTTAATACACACCGTCTGATCACTTAGTACACGGCTGTGTACCTTGAAATATACAATATATAGGCCTTTCAATTGGCAACTGTACTGTGCGTTCTCTTGCAAAGTAATTTCTCATACCTGGTGTTCATACACACCGTCTGATCACTTAGTACACGGCTGTGTACCTTGAAATATACAATATATAGGCCCTTATAATTGCCAACTGTACTGTGCGTTCTCTTGCAAAGTAATTTCTCATACCTGGTGTTCATACACACCGTCTGATCACTTAGTACACGGCTGTGTACCTTGAAATATACAATATATAGCCTTATAATGGCAACTGTACTGTGCGTTCTCTGCAAA
>ONZH01009585.1:0-63986 GCA_900303285.1 Rhinella marina
GAGAGCTTTATTACCACTGGTAGGGTGAACAATAGGGGGACCTTATTTTTATGGGTGTTCTGTAAGGGTATTATTAATACTGGAGGGCTCTTCTACTAATGGAGGCACTCTTGTGGAGCGTTATCACTGTTGGGGGCACTGTAGGGGGCAGTATTACTAATGGAGGCATTCTAGAAGGGAATTACTATTGGTGGGACTATGCGGAGCATTATTACTATGGGGGGGCACTGATATTTCTTCAGGATAGTATTTTGGGTATTGGGGGGCACAGTGAGCAGCAGGATAACACTGTGGGGACTCCAGGTTGGGGGATGATGATAGAAGCTGAGATGTCTGAGTGCAGAGAAGAGGCGGCTGAGAGAAGTTGTCCGGACCGAAAATGGAGAAGTTCTACAGTACAGACCAAAAGTTTGGACACACCTTCTTATTCAAAGAGTTTTCTGTATTTTCATGACTATGAATATTGTAGATTCACACTGAAGGCATCAAAACTATGAATTAACACATGTGGAATTATATACTTAACAAGAAAGTGTGAAACAACTGAAAATATGTCTTATATTCTAGGTTCTTCAAAGTAGCCACCTTTGCTTTGATTACTGCTTTGCACACTCTTGGCATTCTCTTGATGAGATTCAAGAGGTAGTCACCTGAAATGGTATTCCAACAGTCTTGAAGGAGTTCCCAGAGATGCTTAGCACTTGTTGGCCCTTTTGCCTTCACTCTGCGGTCCAGCTCACCTCAAACCATCTCGATTGGGTTCAGGTCTGGTGACTGTGGAGGCCAGGTGTAACGGGGAGCCGGCGGCGCGCTTCCCCTTTGTTGCGCCGCCGGTCTCCCAAGCGATCGATGGAGCGAGGACGCAGGAAGCATTCTCATCTCCGTGGAGAGGACCCGGCGTGCTCTCTGAGACAGCGTGCCTGGCGTCCTCCCCGCCCCCTGGACAACGAGCAGGCGGGGGCATCTGAGCGCTGGTCTGGGCATAAGGTCATGTGGCGCTGGCCACGCCACATGACCAGATATTTGCATATTTGAGCACTGGTCGCGCTCGGCCAGCCCTCATTATGCAAATTAGGTCATGTGACGCTGGGCACGTCACATGACCTTTTGGAGGGTTATTTAAACAGGCAGCCTGCTGCCACAGGTTGCCTGTGATTGGTTCTCCTTTGATCAGTGCTTGTTTGACCTTTTGCTGTATTGGATTATTTTGGTATTTAGGATTTGGACTTGGACTTTGACTATTCTCTCTCTTGACCCTTGGTATTTGACGTGACCTCCTGTGTTTGACCCGACTTGGTTTCTATTCTTGTATTGTGTTTGTACCATCTGTGTTTGTCTCTCCCTGTGTTCCCCTTTCCCTCCCTGCGCACTTACGTAGTATAGGGACCGCCGTCAAGTTACGGTGTTGCTGCCTAGGGCTTCTACTGTAAGTAGGAAGGGAAAGTGGTGGGGTTCAGTACAGGGCTCACTATCCCTGTTCCCTTCGTGACACCAGGTCATCTGGTGTAGCACCCCATCACTCTCCTTCTTGGTCAAATAGCCCTTACACAGCCTGGAGGTGTGTTTGGGGTCATTGTCCTGTTGATAAATAAATGATGGTCCAACTAAATGCAAACCGGATGGAATAGCATGCCACTGTAAGATGCTGTGGTAGCCATGCTGGTTCAGTATGCCTTCAATTTTGAATAAATCCCCAACAGTGTCACCAGCAAAGCACCCCCACACCATCACACCTCCTCCTCCATGCTTCACGGTGGGAACCAGGCATGTAGAGTCCATCCGTTCACCTTTTCTGCTTCGCAGAAAGACACGGTGGTTGGAACCAAAGATCTCAAATTTGGACTCATCAGGCCAAAGCACAGATTTCCACTGGTCTAATGTCCATTCCTTGTGTTCTTTAGCCCAAACAAGTCTCTTCTGCTTGTTGCCTGTCCTTAGCAGTGGTTTCCACCATGAAGGCCTGCTGCACACAGTCTCCTCTTAACAGTTGTTGTAGAGATGTGTCTGCTGCTAGAACTCTGTGTGGCATTGACCTGGTCTCTAATCTGAGCTGCTGTTAACCTGCGATTTCTGAGGCTGGTGACTCGGATGAACTTATCCTCCGCAGCAGAGGTGACTCTTGGTCTTCCTTTCCTGGGGCGGTCCTCATGTCAGACAGTTTCTTTGTAGGGCTTGATGGTTTTTGCGACTGCACTTGGGGACACTTTCAAAGTTTTCCCAATTTTTCGGACTGACTGACCTTCATTTCTTAAAGTAATGATGGCCACTCGTTTTTCTTTACTTAGCTGCTTTTTTCTTGCCATAATACAAATTCTAACAGTCTATTCAGTAGGACTATCAGCTGTGTATCCACCTGACTTCTGCCCAACACAACTCATGGTCCCAACCCCATTTATAAGGCAAGAAATCCCACTTATTAAACCTGACAGGGCACACCTGTGAAGTGAAAACCATTTCAGGTGACTACCTCTTGAAGCTCATCAAGAGAATGCCAAGAGTGTGCAAAGCAGTACTCAAAGCAACAGGTGGCTACTTTGAAGAACCTAGAATATAAGACATATTTTCAGTTGTTTCACACTTTTTTGTTAAGTATATAATTCCACATGTGTTAATTCATAGTTTTGATGCCTTCAGTGTGAATCTACAATTTTCATAGTCATGAAAATACAGAAAACTCTTTGAATGAGAAGGTGTGTCCAAACTTTTGGTCTGTACTGTACATCACAGGAGACATCACCTGGAGGTGAAAGGTAAGTGCTGCTGCAGAAGGGGGGCAGGTGGTCGACTTAGAGAATTGGGCCTAGCAACACCACTGCTTATTAGTACATATTAACTTCAATGCAGTAAATACTAATGAAACCATGTTGGATACGGGTTGAGGGAGGGTCCCTCTTCCAGCACATAGACTTTTACTAAAGAAATTATTTAACAGGTGTTTACCAGGATTCGAACTCCAGACCTTCTCCATGTCAGGCAGAATCATTACCATTACACTACAGACCTGCTCTGTTGGAAGAGCTGAATTTTTTGTGCTTAATAATATTTACTTCACAGGAATAACACTAAATAAATAATATAGTAAATGAAAGGAAAAAAATGCACCAGCTATTAATCACCATAAATAATATCTTCACTATATTGTACAGCTTATTATGACTGCAGGGATACTAAATAGTGGGTATGGCTAAAATAGCGACACATCCCATAGAAATGAATGGGGTCACAGTGCGAGTCGCACATGAGATCTGAACCCCAGACTGTCTGTATAATTAACATCTGTCTTATGCACGCCTCGATAGAAACGCTCTGCTGTGAAGATGGGATTTTTTTTAATGTCTTATAGTTTTATTGTTCTTTTTGTAAATATCACAAGACAGTATTAGTAGTAGTATTAGTAGTCATCATCATCATCTGTGCATTATAGCGAACATATTATTTATCGTGATTAGTAGATGACACATTCTTTTGTCTTTTCATTCAGTAATATACTATTTATTTAGTGCAGGGATGCTCAACCTGCGGACCTCCAGCTGTTGTAAAACTACAACTCCCACCATTCCCTGCTGTAGGCTGATAGCTGTAGACTGTCCAGGCATGCTGGGAGTTGCAGTTTTGCAACATCTAGAGGGCCACAGGTTGAGCATGCATGATTTAGTGTTATGCCTATGAATCAAATAGCTTTAGTTTTTAAACACAGAAAATTCACTGCTTCCAATGCAGCAGGTCTGTAGTGCAATGGTAAATCTTCTGCCTGCCATACAGAAGGGTTCAAATCCTGATGAAGACCTGGTAAATAGTTTATTTACTGAAAGGCTGTGTGATGATCATTGGTAAACTGTGAATAAAAATGGGGGGATAATATAGGGATCCAGGACTTGTACCCTGCTGGAAAAAACCCAGCCTAAGGCCTCATGCACTTGGCCATTATGTGTATTGGGGACCACAATTTGCGGTCCTTGATGCATGGGCACCATCAGTGTGGCAGTGTGGATCCAGACCCATTCAACTGCGTAGTGGTTCCGTGCCTCCGGATTGCGGACCCATTCACGTGAATGGTTCTGCATCCATGATGCGCTTATTGCGGGCCGCAATACGGGCCACAGCCGGCAACAGCCATGTGCATGAGGATTAAGACATAGCATCATCATTGACATTGTGTCTACAGGACAGGATCCAGAAGAATGACCAGAATTCCTCCCTGAGAGGCAAGGTCACTGAGGATGTTGTGTCTACAGGGCAGAGCCTTACAAGTCTTGCCACACCTAGACGTAGACATGATGTCATTGGGATAGGGAACCAAGACAGCGAGAAATGTCACATAACTACGATGGAGTGCAGGAAACTGGGGGGTAACAGATAAACAATCCCTATTAATAAGTGATAATGTGTATCGTTTTCTGTCAATTTATACTGAAAATTGCAATACTTGTTTAAATACGTGTAGTCTAAAAATTCTGCTCCTGCTGCCCAGATGCAAAATTGCTGGGCTAGCTGAACAGCCTCCTTACAAATAAATTCAGCCTCATGTGAATGTTGGGTCTTTCAGTGAGAGGGTCACAGAGGGTCCCACCTCATTCAGCTCACATAATGCCAGCATACAATTATAACACAAGGCTGTAACAAATACAGATTTTACCTCCACATTACAGACCAGAAAGAAGGTTCTAGATGCTGATGAATCTATAAAGTTATTTATAAAGACACCAAACAATTGTCATCAAACCTTGTACTCTATGGATGATAATCTACAAGTGGAGACAATTGTACACAACTTCTCCGGGAAGGGTCATCCCAGCAAAATCAGTCAGGGAACACAAGATGGTAGAACATGTCTCCAAGAAGCTCACATCTTCATTTCAGGATCCACAAGAAGCTCTCACCATAACGCAGGAGTCCACATTTACCAACAAGCCGTTCACAATCTACATGGTTCAAGAGGAGACCACCACTGTCCTGGAAGGCCATCAACACAAGGCTAAAGATTATCCATAAATACCTGAAACACAAAAATTCTCCATGGAGGAAGAAAGGTTTCAATGTCAGGGACTGGTGGACAATTATAAGAAACCCTAAATGAAGGTTGTTTCATCCATAGTGAGAAATACCAGGTGACATTTACTTGATTAGATCTGTTATTTGTTAAATAAACTTTTACAAAGTCAATTTATGCACCTCCCTAATCTTCTCAGAGCTTGGTGGACATCCTTATTTCTTAGACTGTAGATTAAAGGGTTCAACATTGGAGTAGCAATTGTGTAAAAAACAGATACCACTTTGGCCGACATTTCAGTTGTGTTATGCTTCGGTCGGCTGTACACGAAAAGAGCTGTCCCGTAGAAGATGATCACCACAATGAGATGGGATACACACGTGGAGAAAGGCTTGTATCCTCCAGCTCGGATTTTCTTTAAGACAAAGAATATCTGCATGTAAGAATACAAAATAAGACATAAAGGGACAATGAGTAATATGGAGTTTCCGACCATCGTTAAAATGCTGTTTGCTGACCTATAATTGCAGGATAATTGCAGTAATGCTGGAGCTTCACAGCAGAAGTGGTCAATGGTGGTGCGTCCACAGAACCTCAACTGAGACATAAAATATATATCAACACAGGATATAATGCCGCCGATCATCCAGGAGATGCTGATCATCCTGATACAAGACATGGTGTTCATGACCACATGGTACTGTAAGGGGTTACAGATGGCAACATATCGGTCATAAGCCATGAAAGCCAACATGATACACTCCGTCTCAGCCAACAGAAGGAAGAAGTAAATCTGAAGGAGACACCCTGTGTAGGAAATATTTTTGTTGGAAGTGATAATGTTCATCAGCGTGTTCGGAAGAATGACTGATGAGTTGATGATGTCCAGAAAGGACAAATTGGTGAGAAAAAAGTACATTGAGTTGTGTAGACGTCTGTCCACTCTCACTGATACTACCAGAAGGATATTCCCAGTCAGTGTGGTCATATAGACCACGAGGAAAAAGCAAAACAATACAATTTGGGTGTGTGGATTTGTCGAAAGTCCAAGAAGAATGAAATGTGTGAAGGAGCTATGGTTTCCAAAATCCATGTGAAAAAAAAACTCTAGGGGAATGATATGGGTCTTCCTCCAAAGTTGAAGACTTGAGTAAGGTTCATAAGATGGTCCTCTTGGCTGCTTTGTGCTACCAATCACTGATTCAATAATTCTCAGCTACCTGGCCTCCTCAGACTCTGGGCTCCATAGACGTTACTATGGCTTCTATAGATGTAGTTACTTGTCACCCCCACCCCCTAGTCTTTGGGTCCTTTAGAAGATACTATGGTTGATATAGTAATAGTCACCTGCCCACTCAGTCTCTGCACATCTTCAATGGCACGGCCCCATAGAAGTTACTATGGCTTCTATAGCTGCAGTTCTCAGTGTGTGGGCTTCAGAGAGGTTTCTATGGCTGCTATGCCTGTGGTTGCACTATTCCTAATTATCAAGTTGCACTTTTGACTTTGGCCCAGTTTTATTCCATTGTTCTTTTTGACCTCATAGTTTTTCACATATCACTTCTTTACATTAGAAATGATGTAGTAAAATGCAACACACATCAAAAAAGTTACACTATCTCTCATAACTATGTTCGGAGATAGCGGTCTCACACTATACAGACAAGGCACATCGCTTTAGTAGACAAACAAAAATGATGTACAACCCAATGTTCATTTCTATGGATGCATTAGAAAGTCATTGTCTGGTACCAGCCTAACATAGGAATGACCTCTCCGAGTAAGAAGAAGTCAGAAGATCCTAAATACTGTAGGCTTGTGCTATGAAGGAATGGAGAAAGAAAAAGAATGAGAGAAAGAGACGGGTTAAAGGAAGATAATACATCATAACAGCAATTAGTAAATGACTAATGGAAATTGTAATGTTTTTGGATGAAGGAAAAGGAATGGACAGAAAAACAACGCTGAATATCTAATAAAGTCCTGGAAGAGAAAAGAGTTGAAGAAGAATAAGAAAAAGAATGATATGAAGAAGGAAGAGAAAAGATGAGAGGTAGAAGAGAAAGAAAGGGAGAAAGAGAAGAAGGGTTAAATGACAAACACATTAAATATGCAATATCATCTTGGAAGATAATTATGAAGAAGATGAAAAATCAAAGGAGAACTGGAGCAGATAAAGAGAAGAAAGGGGTGAAAAGGAGAGGAGAGAAAAGAGGTGACAACAGGAGAGGAGAGAAAAGAGTGGAAAATAAGGAAGTTACAGGAAGAGAGGGGGAGAAAAGGAAGGGACGGGAGGAGAAGAGGAGAGAGGGGAGAAAAGGAAGGACGGGAGGAGAAGAGGAGAGAGGGAGAAAAGGAAGGGACGGGAGGAGAAGAGGAGAGAGGGGAGAAAGGAAGGTGAGGAGAGGAGAAGAGAGGGGAGGGGAGAAAAAGGAAGGGACGTGAGGAGAAGATGAGAGGGGGAGAAAAAGAAGGGAGGTGAGGATAAGAGGACAGAGGGGAGAAAGGAAGGGATGGGAGGAGAAGAGGAGAGAGGGGTGAAAAGGAAGGTGAGGAGAGGAGAAGAGAGGGGAGAAAAGGAAGGGACGGGAGGAGAAGAGGAGAGGGGAGAAAAGGAAGGTGAGGAGAGAGGGGAGGGAGAAAAGGAAGGGAAGTGAGGAGAGGAGAGAGGGAGAAAAGGAAGGGACGTGAGGAGAGAGTGGAGAAAAGGAAGGTGAGGAGAGGAGAAGAGAGGGGAGAAAAGGAGGACGGACGTGAGGAGAAGGGAGGGGAGGGGAGAAAAGATAGGTGAGGAGAAGAGAAGAGAGGGGAGGGGAGAAAAGGAAGGGATGTGAGGAGAAGAGAAGAGAGGGGAGAAAAGAAAAATATGGAGAGGAGAAGCAAAATTGCTGAGGTGCAGCAAGGAGAACTGAGGGGAGACAAGTAGGAGTAAAGGGATGTGAGGAAATGAAGAAGTAGAGTGAGCTGTGGAGGGGAGTGAAGAAGAGAGGGGAGAGGAGATATAGAGGTGAGGTGAGGAGAAGGAGGTGGAAAAAAGGAGCAGAAAGGGGGCAATAGATGAATGTGAAGATAAGGAGAAAAGAAGAGGAAAGAGGTGAATAAGTGATTATAAAAACGGAGACTAGTGAAGCAAAGTCACAATATCCTGTTAGATGACAAGGGTCAAAAAGAAGGAGAAATAGAGAAGAAGTATAAAAGATGAGCAGAGAAGCATTGGAGAAGAGGAGCAGAAGAAAAAAAAAGATGAGAATTCAGCATTCAGAGCATATTTATACTGTAAGTCATCAGGACCGGCATAAGATCTTCAGGTTCTAATGAGATTGTAATGAGAAGCAGCTTATAAATTCTGAAGCTCTAATCCATTCTCAGTCTCGTCACCTGTTGTACCGCAGCCCTCGGGACCACGCTAGTGGTTGTGATAAATCCCAACATAAGATTAAAAATTGGGCGGCTACCCCAGAGAATTTTTGTAGTAATATTAACTCTTAGTTCATTCTGCAGCCTCTTCGGCTATAATTGTATATAATGTATAATGTTTCCTGATGAAACATAAAGTAATAAAACAGCGAGTGGTTAGTATTGCTGACGTGAGAGGTTGTGTTGGATCATATTTGGGTTGAATGCCTATTGTTATACTAGATTTCCTTAAAATAGGTTCATCAACTGATGTAAATTTTTGATAGGTTTCTTGGTTAATACTCTATATCTCTCAGGAAACCAGGGTTTCCTAATCAGGACTCCTTCAAAATAAGTTATGATCCTCAAGAAGTTGGCACCACCTGTTACTTTTACAATAAGGTTAAGGTAGTTTTTGAGGTTCCTCTTGGAGAAGACCATTTGTTCCCTCGTGGAAGAATAGCTGAGAATTCCTGTCTTAACTTGTTCAGCAGGCCTTGGCCACTGCTCCTTTGCTCACCAACTCTAAGTCCCAGTGGTGCGGACCTACCACCCACTCTCTTCTCCTACCGCCATTGTAACTCTGTCCTTTTATGAAAGCTTTTGTCTATTTGTCGGCTAGTCCTCTCTAACTCTGCATATAGGGCAGATCTGGAGCTTCATATGGATCTGAGAGGACTTCATCAGCTAATGGCTGGCCACCTGGGGGTACTTAAGGCACCTTCCCCCTGAGGAAAGGTCTGAGCAATAAGTTCTAGATTGCTAGTGTCCTGCAAAGGATTGCTGTTATGTATTTTTCTGACTGTGTACTGACTTCTGCCTGTTTCCTGGAGTTGACCATTCACTGCCTGACCTTACCTCTGTCTGATCTCCATACTGACCCTGAGCTACACGCCCTGACCTCAACTATTAACTGGATTGCATGTGTTCTACCTGTCCTGACCTCGGCCTGTCCCTGACTACAGTTTTGCCTGATCCCGGGTACTCTTGCCTGATACGGTGTGTCTCCTGAATCTCTGCTCTCTGCTACAAACATAACTGATCTGTGGATCTGTCACCTCAGCCCTCCAGTCTCTGAAGCAGTGAGCTCTTTTCCTCCCTCTGATGTGACTGTCCTGTCATCCAGAGGACCCCCAGTGTTTACTTATCTACACAGTGGAAAGGAGAGGAGGCAGCAGAATCTATGAAGCAAGGAATGGTCCTGGGAGGAGAGGAGAGAGGGAGAGAAGCCATCTCTGAGAGGAGCAGTGGAAGACAAATTACTTATCAGTCAACAGCTATTGCTGCTAGACATGCTCCCTATATGGCTATTCTACGACATCTCATAGGGGTATGGATTTTTCATAGAGATATAACTTTTATTTCCTTTACAGTCTTCTAAAGTTTCTTAAAGGTCGTTCACAGACCATTAATCATGGAATGCATATAGATCCAAAGAATATTGTTGGTGGGAATATTGAGTGATGAATATTCCCACCAACAATATTCTTTGGATCTATATGCATTCCATGATTAATGGTCTGTGAACGACCTTTAAGAAACTTTAGAAGACTGTAAAGGAAATAAAAGTTATATCTCTATGAAAAATCCATACCCCTATGAGATGTCGTAGAATAGCCATATAGGGAGCATGTCTAGTTATTGATATACAAGAGACGCATCAATAACGCAATAGCGGCTTTTTGATATACAAAGATATTTTACATAATCTTTTATGTGGAGGTCATATGTGTAATTGTCATAATATTAACTTATGATATATATATAATATTACTTGCAAGTAAGACAATGATAGCAATTTAGGATTAAATCCTTTATGTTGCAATATAAACATTTTAAATAATCCAGTTCAGAATTTGGGAAATACCGAGGACACAGTATTTAAATCCGCACGGCAGGCCTCCCCCTTATTACTGCTGAGGAAGGGGATTGGATCCCCGAAACGCGTCCAGTGGAATTCTTGTAGGGTCCGGACCCATATTACAAGCATCTAAAACTAAAAAGGAGGCTGCCTGTTAAGAAGTTTGAAAAGCGGAATACATTGACTTGCAAAAACAAGGTACCGATCATCTGATTCTATCACATGACCGTTCACGTCCTAGGTCACGTGACACGCCGTACGAGGAAGGACGCCGCATCAGTGAGGCAACTGCGAAGTAACACCTAACTAAGACCGGCACCTCAGTTACGGCGGAACCAGCCCTCATACCACGGTGACACGGAGTGAGTACTCCAATTGGAGATTCTTTTATCACCGTGAAATATATATCTAACACTGTGTCCTCCACGGACTATATAGCGGGAAGATCGTAACTCCCCAGACTTTGGTAGATCGACCAGAGCCTGTTAGCCCTATATCTATCTGGATTACTACATTTATCTATGCTGGCTACTTTGCATATGGGACTATTATATCTATATCAGAAAATTGGAGCTTACTAACCAACAATTAACAGGCCTACTGGATTGTTATTAAAATTCTGCAGAACTAATCTATTGTGGACTGATCATCCTATAATGTGTTAGAATAATTTTGCTTTATTTTAATATTTTTTAAGTGTATTGTTATTTTTATTGTGTATTATTATTTTGATAAAAATTCCATACAATTTCAGCAATTGAGTGCAGGTCTTCTTATGGTCTTTCATGTAGTTTTGCGTGGGCATTTTACTTTTTAATTTATTTATATTTTAATATATTTTTTACTTATTTTTTTACATATTTTTGGCACATAATATGTTCCCCAAGAGGTCACTAAAATACCTCTGTGGGACCCTGACACTTTTTTGTTTTTACTTTTCCACTGTTTATTGAGGTATTCAAAGGGTGTTAATGTCAATGTGGGTGCTAGACAGGACACGTGATGGAAATGCAATGGCCAGCATGTGGTGTTATAGTCTCTCTTTACTGTGAGCACATTATTAGTTGTAGTACATCCAGCAGTTATCTGTACACAGTGCTAATTCCTCTCAGATGTCCAAGCATGGCCAGGCAGTTTGTTACAGCAATGGCCCTCTTGTTAGTCCTTCTTTTGCTAAAATCTCTGTTTCTGGGATCTCTGGCTAGTAACAACAATCTGGCAACTGTGGCTGTAGTGTCCACTAGTCTGGGGTGTAGAGGGTGCCTGAATATGTTTCCCCCCTACAGCAGCAGGGTCTGGAACACTTTATTCTGGGTTACCTTGCTGACTCTGACTGTAGCCATGCAAATCCTCCTTCAGCTCTTTCAGCTGAACTTGGAGGGGCTGAAAGCTCCAGGGCCTGAAGCTGGAGTTTGGAGAAGAGAAGCCCATGGAGATTGTTCCCTACCTGCTCCATCTCTACAGTTAGACTGACCCTGAATCTTCTGAAACCAATGGGTGGGGCCAGCCCACACCCTAAGCTCCAGAGAAGGCTGGGCCAGAATGGTTCACTCTGGCCATGTCTATCGCATGCTTAGACTTACTAGGTGTACAGTACATTACATTAGTATTACACAACAATACAACAGTAAAAACCTATAGCAGCTACCCCCTTGTACTGGAGTACTGCAGAAAGTGGTTTGATTCAGTCCTAGGAGATCTCAGAGTGTTATATGCAACTTTTCTGGGCAATCAAAGGACTTTCAATTTTGGTCAAAGTTTTTTCAGACCCGAACTGAATCAGACCTCATGTCAACGGATAACCAATCTTCTTCTTCTGGTTCCTTTATTAAATTATTATAATAATTTTATATTATTCATTGTTTTCATATATTTTAATGTAAATATTTAACAGAAAAAGGTAACACTTTCCAAGCATTGTTCAATATAGCTCAAAAGTACATCAAGGAAACTCCTGAAGATGTTCAGGAAGAAATTTTTGTGTAAAGTTGGGTGTTGCTGATGGTTTATCTATTTATTTTGTTTTGCAATGAGACATTCCCATACAAAAGGGTTTATTTTCAGTGTTGGACTGAGGTGCTTAGAGCCCACCCGTAAAATTTATTTGGGGATCCAATGTACAGCTACTAGCAAATACTAACTGTTCACACAGCAGCTAGACAATAAAAGATGATTATGAGGTCCCTGCGGTGACTTTGACAAGGTGGGTCCCTTGGAAAAAAGGATACTGGCCTGTTTCTGTACCCAGATGTCATCTCAGGCTCCCAGTGCATCTATAATGGAGGACTAGGGGCCGCCTTGCTCAGGGCCACACCAGGGCTCACCAGTTCCCCTGAGGGTCAGTCCGAGCTTGGGTATTTTTTTCTAAAACTCAATGGCCCACATTCATTATCGTGATTGCGCCTGAATTCTGCTGTGATTTGGCACATCTCATTTTGGATATACTGGATTTATGAGTCCAAAAATAATAATAATCCACCGAAGAGAAGTGACTTAGCAGGAAAGGCGCACAGTCCAGAAAAAGAGGAAGTTAAAGATTATGGACAGGAACTAGTGTAGATGGAATGATTCCAAAAATATTATCCACCCATTTTTCTAATATATATATACTGTATATATACACAGCATATTCCAGGCTCAGGATCTTCCAGTGAGCCGAGGCTTTGATGAAAAAAAATGTGCCCAATGAAGAGAAATAAAAACACATTTTGAGCTGCCTTTGGAGCCCATCAATTGCCACTAGGGTCTAGTTCTTTGATTTAAAACCTATTAAACTTAAAGGGGGTTGTCCCACGAATATTCTACAGTTTTCAAACCAGAACTTTGATCTGAATACTTTTGTAATTTCATGTAATTAAAAAACTATCATAGCCACTGAATTATTCAATAAAATGTATCTGTATAGCGCCACCTGCAGTTTGTTTTTTTCTTATTTCTTTGTCCTGCTCACTAAGAAGGCCGCACATGCTCAGTTTCATCCTTCAACTGCCTCCTGAGCTGTGATAGGGAGAGCTGAGACACGCCTCCTGAGCTGTGATAGGGAGAGCTGAGGCACGCCCCCTTAGCTGCAGCAGAAAAGACACTCCCCTTGAGCTGTCAGCTTGATATAAATCTATCAGAGCAATGAATGGGGAGATCTCTGGATCCATGTGAGGTACAGGGCTGGTTCTAGCTTTGTTAGAAAGAGGTTGTTATGTATTATATGATGTCTCATTTTCATTTTTACATTAGTCATGGGATAACCCCTATAATTGATGAGATAACTTTATTTGAGGGGTTAGGCCTCAAGAATAATTTCCTCTGGTAGGCCCCAGGACCCCAAATATGACACTGAAATACTCACATACATGCTGTTAACATGTTCATCAAGTCTTTTAGAATTGTAGTCCTTCTTTGTTATTCAAAGAATTATTTATCCCGTTACCCTTACTCCTCATCTATAACAGTGGTGGCCAAGCCTACATATTGGGAGGTCTCAATGGTGGTTCTTGACTCCATCCAAGGGTCACACATCACATTCAGTCAGGACTATATGACTTCTTACACGTCTGTATTTGCACAAAGCCCTTCTGCATGACCATGTCCTGAGGAAGGTACCGGCACCATCTGAGTTTGATGTCCTCTTGGACAAACATCAAGAACGTGAGGGACACTGGTTGAGCAAAAGTTTCTCCCTTCACCTTTTCCTTCCATTTGGCACCAAAATGTGAAGCGATAGAGAAAAATAAACATACATATTCCCAAAGTAACAAGTTTTTGACCCTGCCGCTATATATTTACCCCTCTGTTCCTGACCTCTGTGTCTTCCAATGCCTCTTTCTCTCCGACCACAGTGACTTCCTGTATTGGTGACTACACTGTCTATACATGTAATAGGTACAACATCTGTGGTCACCAATAGTTGGCAGGTGAGTCGCCTAGTATTAAGAAAATAAGTTTTGAGCACCTGAGATTTTCTGAAATCACCAAAAATTTAGCCAAGGTGGGGAAATACCATTGCACTCACCTAATAAATTTCACCCCCGTTCTAGTGTGGCTGTTTTTGTTGACTGTGCTGCAACAATGACGTGCCTGTCTGTCCATGTGACCTCTGAAACCAATCACTGGCATGTCCTCCACTGCACCACTGAGGACAGTGATTGGCTGCAGCATCCATGAGTGGACAAGCACATCATCATTGCAGCCGCACCAACAGGGCCTATTCTAGATGTAAGGATGAATGACCACTTTGTTGGGTCAAAAGTCTTGTAATACAATGGAAGAGATATAGTCGTGGGTCTGGAGGAAAAATGTATTTTTTTTTTTTTCATATATTCTTTGATGACCACAAATAGACCATACTGAGCCTTCGCCAGGCTTAAACATCAACAGAAATATAGATATGGTCACCCCTAAAGATTGTAAGTTCTTCCACATTTGTTGACATGTCACCGGTTTGGGTTACAAGCAGCAGGTCCTACCAGCCGCCTCATGGCTCTTTGTACATCTTTATTTCTCAGGCTATAGATGACAGGGTTTAACGTTGGGGTAATCACAGTGTAGAAGACCGCCACCAACTTGTCTGTATCTTCAGTAGCTAAGTGCTTGGGTCGAATGTACATGAACATAGCCGTCCCATAGAATATGGTCACCACCACTAGGTGAGATATACAAGTAGAAAAAGCTTTGTATCTTCCAGAGTGGATCCTGATTATGGCAGCAAAGATCTTAAAATAGGAAATCAATATTAAAGTAAGGGGGATACAGAGCAGCGCGGTGCCCCCCACCAGCTTGATAATGTTATTGACTGAGGTATCGCTGCATGAGAGCTGCAGTAACAAAGGGACCTCACAGAAGAAGTGGTTAATTACGTTTGGACCACAATAGGTTAAACGATAAGTAAAGTACATGTCCATGGATGAGATGATGCATCCGGTTGACCATGACGCACCGATCATCCAGGTGCACACCTCAATGTTCATAATTGCATTGTACCGTAGAGGGTTGCATATAGCAACAAAGCGATCGTAGGCCATGAAGGCCAGAAGGACACATTCAGTCTCACCCAAGAAGAGATAAAAATAAACCTGTAGGGCGCAGCCAGTGAAAGAAATAGTCTTCTTCGACGCAAGAAAGTTCACCAGCATCTTGGGTACTATGATGGAAGTATAGCAGATGTCCAAGAACGAGAGGCTGGACAGAAAAAAATACATAGAATTGTGGAGGCGACCGTCCGTTCTCACGGCTAGTATCAGTAAAAAGTTACCCGCCAAGGTGGCCATGTAGATTATCAAGAAGATTTGGAAGAGTAAGATTTGTGTTGAGGGGTCAGTGGAGAGTCCAAGGAGAATGAACTCAGTTACGGTGCTGTGGTTTCTCGGATGCATGGAGATATCTCCTAACTGGGAGGAAATATTGAAATATTACATGATATTCATATCACAATATCACAGTCCATCCTATAGAACGTAGCTGGAGGTGGCCCGTATGCTTTTTTGTCAGGTGACAAAGCAGTTTACATGGGAACAAGGGCTGTTTGTTCCTGATCATCAATAGATCACTGGTATATTAATATAAACAGTAGACAATGCAAAGATTGAAGCTTCTGGGCCTCAATGCAAAATCTCCAAAAGAGTTCCTGCCTTATGCGGTAGAGCCTGGATATGAAAACTACCTCTACATCAATGCCTGAAGAAATGGTCCTTCAAACAGATGGTGGGCACATAGGGGAGAATTTATCAAGTCGTGCTCTCCAGAATTCTGGTTTCAAAAAGCTGCAAAATAGGGTTTTGTGACTTTGGGGGCTTTTATTCTTGCAACAATTTGCAAACTTTTTCATTTTTACACCATGGCAGATTGGCGGAGGTGGCCAGATTTATGAAATGGGACTTTTAAAAAAGTTGCAGAAATTGTCCAGATCTTACTCCAGTAAAGGGGTGACATAGAAAGTGGTGTGACATCTAAAGAAGGAAGAGTGAGACTTAAAGACGCACCGACCATATGAAAGATCATGCAACATTTGATAAATTTATGGAAAATTATGGCAACGGAGACTCTTGGAAAATTCCCTTCATGATAATCCTCCCCCAAAGAGTTAGCATGCTGATTATTGAGGTTCCTATAATAGATTATCATGCTGATAATGTAAAAATGGTGGTGATTAAACATTCATTGACATGATTTTTTCATGAATTTTGCAGCAAATTTAGAATTTTCTTAGAAAAATTTTAATGTTTTGCCGCTAAAACTGAATGAAATTGAAACTGAATGAAAATTGCTGTAAAAAATCCTCCCCAGTGGTGACCATACCAGCCATAGCAAACCATGCTCAAAAACAGCATACAGTGTTACTGCAAATTGCTGCAGGTTTCTTGGTGTGATCGAAAAAAAAAAATACGTACCAAAAACAAACCCATCACATGGACTTGAGTGGGTCTCATATTGTGGATTTAATAAGTGATTTGTATCGGGACGTTTTCTATTGCTGTTTTTGACTGATCAGAATGAGTACCCCCAAAAAACTGTTGGTTGAAGGCCATAGTCTTCAAAGGTCACAGTCACCTTCTCCCAGGTATTTATGACCAGACAGAAGATCATTTGCCCTGGATTCCTTTTTAAGTACAGAATATTCATCATTTTCTTTGCCCGTTCTATTAGTTTTTGGTTTTTCTTTTGTGACATTTCTGAAATAATTTTTGACATTGAATGTACAACCTCAAAAACTCTATAAACCTACTTACTGTATCTATAGAATACATGGAATTTCCCTTTACCAGAAATAAGATAATACATCTTCCCAGAAGTAAGAGTGAACCACATTCAGCCTCCTTGAAGATGACATTTTCACCTTCTTCAAGATCCTTTAATATGTTTCCACCATTTTGCCAGGGGTTCTTGGGTTCTTCGTATGTCTTAGTACATAAGAATTGTATCCGTTTTCACTCCAGTATATATCACCCGACAGAACACGGGGTAATTCCCAATAGTCTCATCACTGGTGGAGCGGAGCTTCTGCTTCACTTCTGAGACATAATTCCCGGAGGTCCCACAATTCTGGGCCATTAGGACTTGTTGAGCCCAAGAGGATTTTGTTTAAAGTCAATTATTACTACTCTTCTGAGACTTAATTACTGGTAGTCCCACAATTCCGGGCCATTAAGACTAGTCGAGCCTAAGACGAATTTGTTTATAGTCAACGATAAATTTTAAGTGCAATGAGACGACATATAATATGTAAAACTGTAATAGACCATACGTGGAAATGTGTCATGTTCTATGGATGACCTCTACCAGTGGCATTTCAGTAGTGCCATGCGCTCCGGCATCGGCTTCTTGTGGGTTTGAATTAGAGACATTGTTTCTATGGAGGTTCATGTTGCCACTGGCCTCAGTTACTTGTGGGTGTAAACTCGTGCTTGTGGTGGGGTTGGAAATGACAGACTTACAGATTTCGGGGGTTAAAAGTCCAAATAATGTTTATTTTTGTCTAAACAACACAGGACATCCAAGCTTAACATTCACTTTTAAGCATCCATATGTGCATGACAAACAAAGTAAATCACCTTGCCCATCTGGGCGCTAACTACACATCAAGTTACCTTACCACTCCGAATCCAGCACAGAGGGATCAGGCCACCACAGGTCATGTAGCTTCCAGGCACTGACCCTTAGGCCTCATGCACACGGCCTTTGTTGGCCTGTGTCTGTGCTGCTGTCCACAATGCACGGGCACCAACCATGTACCTACCGTATCCGAACCCATTCACTTGAATGGGGTTTGCGATCTGCATCCAACGGTCCACACCGCAAAAAAGTACTGCAAGAGCCATAGGGATGTAACCCTAAAGTTGCCCATTTTCTTGAATTCAAGCCCTTGCAGTTAAGATTGGAGCTCATATACATGAAATGTCATGAGTGACTCATAGGGAGGAATCCCTCCTGTGGGACTCCCACCTATTAGGAGATCCCCCTTACCCCTCTCTTCATTGAATGGTATGGGAAAGTACCGAAACAAGAGCAGTGTGCAAACCTTTCTTCATCACCCCTCCATGGATTCTAATGGGGAAAGCATCTGCTAACTGCATTGAATTGGTGAAGTTGGGGGTCACACGACAGCCATTCTGCTGACAAACGAGGTACCCCACCAATTACACGTTTGGCATATTCTGGGGCAGCCATGATTGCACCAAATTTATCACTCCATCTGCAGCATTTGATGACATTTTGCATAATTTATGATGACTTCTATCTCTTTGATACCATTGGAAACCCTTGTTTGCAACATCCATTCTCCTACATTACCTCCCAATCTGGAGTTTAGTTGTTACATGTTGGTGTACATCTGATATCTGTACGTATATGGAAAGGCAATTACTGTACGGCTAACGCATTTCATGGTTTGGAAGACTACGTGTAATGGAAATAGCAGCCGCTTGGTAAAATGCTGTATCCATACTTACGGGATCCTGGTGCATTGAAAACAGCAATCAGCTTGAAAAAAAGGTCTTCTGATGTCCACCAACCAAACACATGCCAACAGGGTCTCTTTCTTACATATGTTTGGCTAATAAAGCATGCTGGCATATGTGTTAGGAGGTTTTCCTGGTTTATAGTGATCGGGCTAGATGGGAGGTCATCTACTCCTTTCCTCTTAGTCAATAAAAGGTAGAAATGTCCATCTTACATGTGCCAAGGCCACCAAAAGAACTGGATGGACCTCTGCCCTCCTACTGTACTTGGTAAGGAAGTGTCAGTATTGAGTATTCGAGTACCAATTTGTTAACGTTACCTTTATTTCAAGCTGAAAGAATTGCGCTTATTAAAATTAGTGTTGAGCGAATCAAAGTTGAACTTCAATCTGAATTTCAGGAAACATTTGATTCACCACGAAGCCGAATTTCCTGGCGCTTCGTGGTAGCAAATTTTTCCCGAAATGGCAGTAAAAAAAACAAACAAAACATACTCACCTCATCAATTTGCTTGCAGAGGCGCCATCGCGGCCATCTTAATTGAAGAAAACACGCCCAGTCACCACGTCATCACGCTGGCTGGACGTGGTGATGACATCACTGTGTCTGCCCAGCGTGATGACGTCATCACTTCAGCGCAAGGTTTGGCACGTCTTCAATCAAGATGGGCGAGGTGGCCTCTCCGCGAGGAAATGGATGATGTATGTATTTTTTTTTTTTTGAACGGTTCAATGATTGGGACGGCGCGATCGTCGTTCCCCATCTTTGCGCCCGCGACATACAATGGAAGCTAATTTCTGTGTGAACTTTGGCAAAGCAGCCAAATCAATGTTTTTTTTATACCTTTACTCATCTCTAATTAAAATGATTATCTTGGCTCAATTTTGGCGTGGATCGGTGATAGGCTCGTCAATCTTATTGAGACGTTTATGAACCATCTAATATGGGGCAGAAAAAATGATTTTTTTTTATGTAAAACATTTTCCAGGGGTAAAGGCTACGTTCTTGCATCTTGTCTTCAGATGATCATGGAATGGAGAAGCTCTTCTGGAATCGGGGGGGCTGAGGAACGGTACTTCCAGGAGGAGACCAATAAACTTTCTGCTTAGTAAATGTTAGACTACTCTGAAAGTTATATTGGGCATAAAAGGATCTTTTACTCCTCTTTGGGGAAACTATAGCCTGAAAGAATTTATTAACCCCTTCATGCATTACCACGTGCAGGTACATTATAATGTTTGCTGTTTGGACGGCTGCTGGGGTGAGCCCACTCCATACATGGCGGGTTCCAGCTGTATAATGCAGCAGGCACCTGGCCTCAATGAGGGGGAATGGTGATGATGCCGATCCCGGTCATTTAACCCCTTCATATGCCGCGTTCAATAGCGATTGCGGCATCTATGAAGTTAGGCAGAGCGATGCGGCTCCCTCTGTCTTCCAATCGAAGCTCCCACAGTGAAATCACAAGGCTCCGATTGGTTACCCTGACAGCTTTGGGCCTGCTGAGGGTTCCCAGGCCTGTCATGGTAATCTGCCGACAAACCGAGGCACGGCTCAGCAGGGAGCATAGCAGTTCCTTTAGAACTATTATGGTGTATGGGACAAGAGATCAGAAGATCCTAGGTTCTAGCCCCCTAAGGCGGGGGGTTAAAAGTTTTCGTGTTGAAAGTAAAAAATAAAAAAAAAACATAAAAATATTAAAAACTCAAATCATCCCCTTTTCCCAATTTTACATATAAAAATAAACAGTAAAAAAATAAAATAAACATAAACGGTATTGCCGCGTCTGAAAATGTCTGAACTATTAAAATATAAAAATAATTTTCCTGTGCAGTGTACGTCGTAAAGGAAAAAAATTAAAAGCACACGATTTGCTATTTTTAAGTCACCTTGTCCCGCCAAAAACATTGAATAACAGTGGTCAAAAAGTCGTATGTACCCCAAAAATGGTACCAATAAAAACTACAGTTGGTTCAGCAAAAAACAAGCCCTCATGCTTCTTCATGGATGGGAATTTCAAAAAGTTATGGCGATGCAAAGAAAATTTAGATTTTTTTCAAAGGTTTTTATTTTTTTTAAAGTAGTAAAACAAAATAGAAACTATACAAATCTGGTATCATCATAATCATACTGGCCCTCAGAATAAGGACATCCTGTCATTTTTAGCACACAGGGAATGTCATAATATCAAAATCCAAAAAACTTTGGTGGGATGGTGGATTTTTTTCAGTTTCACCCCACAAAGAATTTTTTCCCCATTTTCCAATTCAAGACATGGTAAATTAAATGGTGCCATTATAAAATATTACTTGTCCTGCAAAGGCTGGGTGAACCGAAAACTAAAAAAGTTATGGCTCATGAACATGCTAAAATGAAAATAGGTTTCATCTTGATGGGGTTAAATTATCTGAGTGGTCTTTTTGGGGAACATGTGGGTTAGTTTTTATTGCATGGGTGTGTAAAGAAGGTAGATGATATTTCTGTACTTGGAGATTTGGGATTCAGTGGTTATTTTAGAAATTCTCAACTACGCTCTGCTTTTGATAGAACAAAAAATAGAGAAGTGTTGTATATACATTGTGGTGATGTGTGTAGTAATGTGAGGTGTGGGGTGTGTATCTCACCTGGTTTGTCACTTTAGCCAGGTGAGAACTGAAGTCCAGAAGTGGTATAGCTTCAGCAAGCATAGTTGCTGGAGCTGGTTTTTGTTTAATGTTGCATGGGCTGGATTTCTTGGACTGGGAGACAGGTTGGAAGTGGGAGTCTTCCAGTCCACACACCCTAATCCGTCACAGGTTTTCCCTGGCCCCAGGTGAGGCCAGCTGGATTAATCAGGCAGGGATAAGTTAACCTGCACTGTGTGTTAGAGAGGGAGAGGGCCCCAGGGAACAGACCTGGAGAGGGCCCGTGTGGTCCCAGCCAGAAGGTCTGGGGGGCCACAAGGCTGAGGGAGCCTGAGAGAGAGAGAGAAAGGCTGGGGAGGCCTGAGAGGTTAGAGCCTGCGGTGGCTCTGTGTGGTCTCAGCCACGAGGGCTGAGGGGCCACAAGGCTCAGTGTATCCTGGAAGTTTGGGGGGCCCAGTGACCCTAGGAGAAGAGGGTCACACCGTCAGAGTCGGGAGAACTGTTGGACCATCTCCCCCCAAAGGTACGGTTGGAGTCACAGCCAGGAGGCTGCTGGACTGATCGGCTGAGGAAGCCGCACTTAAAAGCTGTGTGTGAACAGCGTATGTATTTAGGTGAGTTAGCTGAACTATGTTTAGTCAGAGCCTAGCCGGGCAGGTGTTGTTTTTATGGTTTTGTTTCATGCTGGAGCAAAAAGTGTGAAAATAAAGTTGTGTGGACTTGAAAATCCCGTGTTGTGAAGAAGTGTGTGATGGCGACCCCCTGAGAGAGGAATCGATCCCTTACAACATATATACACACACACACCTTAGTTTTCGTCCTACAAGATGAATGATTGGGGGTCATTCACATTGGGGGTCTGATCTGAGATCTGAATGGCGGATATTATTCACACTGGGGCTCTGATCTGAGGTCTGATTGGTGGTCATTCACATCGGGGTCTGATATGAGGTCTGAATGGGGGTCTTTCACATTACTGGTCTTAGCTGAGGTCTGAATGGGGTCTGATTAACATTGGGGGTCTGATCCCGGGTCTGACTGGGGGTCTTATTAACATTCAGGGTCTGATCTGAGGTCCGATTGCGAGTCTTATTCACATTGGGGGTCTGATCTGAGGTCTGATTGGAGGTCTTATTAACATTGGGGCTCTGATCGGAGGTCTAAATGGGGGTCTTTCACATTACTGGTCTGAGCTGAGGTCTGAATGGGGTGTTATTAACATTGGTGGTCTTCTTAATATTGGGGGTGTGATCTGAGGTCTGATTGGGGTCTTATTCACACTGGGGGTCTGATCTGAGGTCTGATTGAAGGTCGTAGTAACATTGGGGCTCTGATCTGAGGTCTGAATGGGGGTCTTTCACATTCCTGGTCTGAGCTGAGGTCTGAATGGAGCATAATTCTCAGCATCCTGTCTCCTTCAAACTCCAGTGTAGACTCTCCTAAAGTTAGGGGTGAGGCCAGCCCATATCTAACCTTCTCCAAGGGTTGAGCCAGGATTTGTAACCTTGGCGTGCCATCCATACTTAGTTATACTGTGTGCATTACAGAACATGACAATACATATCAATATATTACATAACAAACCATTTGCAGATACCTCCTGGTTTGGGGTACTGCACACACCTCTATTGAAAGCCAAGACATTCTCAGGTTGGTGCTTGGATCTATTTGTGACAGTAGGATGCATATGCTCAGAGATGCAGGTACTATCTGGCTCCCTTCCCTTGTACTTCAGCTGCAAAGAAAAAGGGTTAAGGCATATACATGGCATTAACATTATCCTAGGCACTGACTACCACAGTGGCAAGAAAACCTAAGTACCGAATGACAGTCCATAGAATAGGGTGGCTATCTAAATAGCTATAGGATCTCAAATACGTTCATATCCTGATCGCAAGGCAACTTGTGAAAACAAATCCTGGGGGTACGGCTCTTGTAACAGTAGAGTCCATGGAAACACAAAACCTGGGCACATTGTGGCTCAGATAACATTAGAGTTCATGGCGATGGGTATATAGCTAAAAGTTACTTTAATAACTGGTCTCAATACTTCAGGTCACGTTTCAGTCTCTTTCTTGGGTGCCATTTTTAAATGTTGAGGAAAACAGGTGCACAAAGAGCTCTAGTGACACCAGAGTCTTTTTTTTTTTTGGGTACTAGCTCTTGTTGCAAACTGCAAAGGGGAAGGTGCAATTTGCACAACTTGGACTTTTTTTTCTGAATAAGAATGAAGTACTTTTAGTACAATGGGGAAATCAGAGTGGACTAAGTAGGGCCAACAAAACACACACTCAACAAGGCCAGTGGCCTCAACCCCGATATCTTTTCTTGGGGCTCTTGTGTTCTTTTAGATCAATGCTGGACAGACTTCGGGCTGGGTTGGTAGCTAAGGCCGCTGATGTGACATCTGATCTTAATCTGGTAAATCCTTGGTGCTGGTCTCTGAGCTGTAGCTCCAGGAGATGGCAAGGTGGAGCTTCGGCGTCCTCCTGTGGTGAAACCTCTGCAAGCTGGACATCTTCTGCAGACAAAACAAGACTTGCCCTTTTGCAGTGCAGAGATGCTCATCCACTTACTCTGGCTCTCCAGAACCTTACACAGTATGCAATAGGAGTGGCCCAGGTCTGTGCTGATGGAGATCACCAAGCTAAAGATCATGATGTTACCAACCCCCGCAATAATAACAGGAGGCAGCAGCATCTCATTTGGAGGAAAGTGTCCCACCCCCAGATCTTACCAGGCTGACAAGTATGAATAGAACCCTGCCTGGGAGCTTTCCATGGTCCCTCTGCCAGGCAGCAAGGTTCTGTCTTTTTTCTCTGCTAAAGGCACAAATTAGTCTTATCAGATGATGATGGCCAAGATGTCAGCTGACAGTACTGAACATCTGAGCCGTCTTCTCCTGCTCTTGTTACCCAAGAGACAGGCTTCTTGCCCTAGGCAAAATTTTTCTTACTATTTTCTTCTTACAAAATAAGAAAGCAGGGTTAGGCAGAAGGTGCCTTAACCATGAGACACGAGGAGCACCCCACAGGTACGTCTAACCTGCTCCTCTGCTAGGCATAATCTCTTGTCTCCTGCTCTGGAGTGGGTGGAGTTTCAGTGTTGGAAGCACAGATCCAAGATGGCCGATCAACACGTTCTGGGCTGGTGTGCAGCTGATGGCACATTTCCTGGCCTTCACAGCAAACTAGGGTGAGTGTTGACACCCACAAGGAGTCTTTGTGGTAGCACAATAGTCTCTTTAAGGGTCTGGTCTCTGGTTCTGGGGCTCCTGTCTGATGATAGTTAGGGTGTCCAGGATGTTAAGTGTTTTTATTGGTGCAAGGCAGAGCATGTAGAGTACAATGGCTGGCGTATGGTGCAGGAGTCAGTAATCTGGCCAGATGTAAAAGAATAAACGTCTCTTTACTTAACTGCAAAACTTCAGATGTAGTACATCCAATTATAGCAGTCCCAGTTCCAATTCTCTCCCAGATAGCAGCATATGCATTTAGGTAAGGATGGGAGTTATGGCCCTTTTTCATCTCTATCTTGCTAAAATCTTCTTTAACAAAAGCTATGTCAGGCAATAGTACCTAAGGTTTTAGTGATATGACTGGCCTAGTCGTATCCAAGTGTGAAGGGTGCCTTAAGATTGTCCCTCACTGCAGTAAAGTCTTAACAGCTTTTGGTAGCAGGTTACCTGACTGATTCCAATGCTCCAGTTCTCTCCTTTGTTTTTCTCCTTCTCGCCTTCTGTTGATCATGCAGAGATCATGAGTTTCTGTAGCTTTTTGGTCATGAGAAGAGGGAGCATAAAGGCAGAGCCTCCTCTCTCCACACACCCCAGTCTAGACTTTCCCAAGGCTAGAGGTGGGGCCAGCCCACACCCAACCTCCTACAAGGGCTGAGCCAGGATTGTTAACCCTCGGCTGTGCCATCCATACACAGTTATACTGAGTGCATTACATAACATAACAATACGCATTCTGGTCATCTGTATCAAACCAGGCAGGAACAGGACCCCTACATTTGCATTGGGTGTCATAAATTGGAGTCAACTCTAGTTATAAATAAATGAACCCGTAACATTCAGTAAGGAGCCATCACTTATAATGTTATTATGGGGCAGTGTTTCTTCATCTGTCTCAGAGCTCTTCGCACATCCTTATTTCTAAGACTGTATATTAAAGGGTTTAACATGGGGGTGACAACTGTGTAAAAAACAGACACCATCTTGTCGGTGACCTCTGTAGCTGAATACCTTGGCTTCATATACATGAATGTGGCAGTCCCGTAGAAGATGATGACTACAATGAGATGTGACACACATGTAGAGAAGGTCTTGTACCTTCGAGAGCCGACTTTAACAAGAACTAAAAAAATCTGCACATAAGAAAAAAGAATAAGACATACGGGAATGATAAGTAATATGGAGCCACCAACTATTCCTACAATGTTATTTGATGAGATGTCATTGCAGGCTAATTGTAACAATGAGGGAGTTTCACAGAAGTAGTGGTCAATGGTGATGGGCCCACAGAACCTTAACTGATAGATAAAATATATATCAATGGAGGAGATAACACAACCAATGACCCAGGAGA
The DNA here is from genome assembly GCA_900303285.1 of Rhinella marina. Taxonomy (NCBI): domain Eukaryota; kingdom Metazoa; phylum Chordata; class Amphibia; order Anura; family Bufonidae; genus Rhinella; species Rhinella marina. Next base: position 25,908 of record ONZH01009585.1, read on the forward strand.
TGCAGATCATCCTAACACAAGACACTGTGTTCATAACAACGTTATAATTTAAGGGGGTACAGATGGCAACATATCGGTCAAATGCCATGAAAGCCAACAGGATACACTCCGTTTCCCCCATAAAAAGGTAGAAATAAACCTGAAGAAGGCAGCCGACAAAGGAGATGTTTTTGGAAGATATGGCGATGTTCACCAACATCTTGGGTACAATGATTGAGGTGTAGCAGATGTCCAGGAAGGAGAGATTTGAGAGGAAGAAGTACATGGAGTGGTGCAGACGATGGTCTGTTCTCACTGCGACGATAAGCAACACATTACCAAGAACAGTCGACATGTACAATAACAAAAATAACTGGAACAAAATGAGCTGTATCTGTGGATTTTCTGATAGTCCCAGGAGGATGAATTCCTTGATTTCGGTGCTGTTGATGATTTCCATATCAGTTCTAGTCAGAGTCTCAATTTATTGCAAAAATACAAAAAGAAAACCTTAGAAATTAGAATAATGTAGGGCTTAAGGCCACAATTTTTGAAAATGTTTATTTTTTGTAAGATTATCAATTTCTATTTTTAAGATGGCTACTGATTAACAGTAGATCAAAAATTTAACAATAGTCCAAGTCTAATTTTTATTAGCATCAACCTAAATGGGAAATTTGCCCCCAAAACGTGATATTTCCACTCATAACTTCTTTCCAATATTTTTGAACCATTGAAGCATGAAGAGCAGATGATAAGAAAACTTATAAGTTAGAAAGTTTGTACTCAAATTAAATTCTGGGACTGATCTATTTAATATTTTTATTTGCTAAATTTATTTAATAAAATTGATGACATCTTTGCTTGGTCTAGAAGGTCATTGGCTTTTCTCTCTCCAATTTCCATCTTTAGATTATGTCAAAATGTCAAAATTGTACTTGGCCGCCAGACCCACAAAAGAAATCACAAAAAGTTTAATCTTTATTAATCAATTTTGAATTCAAAATATAATCCTGAGGGTCATTGTGTCTTCAAGAGGCAAATGGGCTATACTCTGGTTTGGAACCTGTTCTTCGTATGTAAGAAAACTGTAATGGAGGGTCTTGGAAGGAACTGGAGAGAACAGGGAAACTGCTCACCTCATCGGCCAATTGTTGGTGCTGGAAAAACATGGAGACCAAAGTGGATTTCATATTTTCATCATCCATAGTCAAAAACAGTTGCCTTCAAGAAGCATTAGATGTAAAGTCAAACAGCTCCCAAAGACCACCTCTATAAAAAGACCACCTCTTTACTATCCAGACTAGATTCTGAGTGGTAGATTTTCTGTTTCATCATATACTATACATACTCTGACCGTCTTTGAGAGGACACCCCCCCATGTACTGTATGTGAACTTACTGAAACTTTTACCCTAAAAACAGTTGAGATTCCAATATTCATTTATTATATTTGCTTTCAGTTTATGATTCCATTTATTAAGATTTAATTTTTAGGTTTATTTAGCGGATTAATACATAAAATGCAAGAAATTATTTATGTGTTAATTCCTACTCTAAAAATATTTGCATGTTTGCTGATTAAATTTATTCATTTATACTTTTTATTTTCTTTTAATGCTGTCATTTTTTTCAAGAAATATTTATAAAAAGGAAAGGTAAATTACAGTGTATTTTTGGACTATAAGACTAGTTTTTTTTTAAGCAGGAAGAAATCTTGCTTCATAGTGTCTGCATCTTATGGTCCAGCAGCGCCAGACTTCCCTGACTACTTCCTCAATATTCTGGCAGAGCACTGTGCCTGATCAATGAGAGAGCTATACTTCTGCAAACTACTGTCTCTCCCTGTCCGACACTGATCGGTGCAGCCAGAAGAGGCCGAGTGATCATTCAGCTCATGATAAACATAAGAAACAGCCCTCTCTCTGTGCTGAAGGTTTCCAGGCAGCAGGGAAATACATGAAAGCTCTGACTTATTGCAGCTATAGGATCTCTGATGATGTCATCAGTGGGAGGAGTCAGACTAGTAAGAAGAGGACTACACAGTAGGTTATGTATATTGTACTGTGTTTTGTGACCTGTGATGTTTATTGTGATGTTAATATTCCCATCATGTGATCACATGCGCCATTGCTGTTTGAATGGTGAAAAGATTATCAGTAGCTGACTGTAACCTATTAACACCTCTACCCCAGACTATTAAAGTTAGAGACCCCTCCACTCCAACTACCAGCAAAGTTTAAAATATTTATTTTCCAATCTTCTGTTGCCTAAACCTTTTATGGTCAAGGCGAGTCTTATAGTCCCAAAATACTAAAAACTAAAAAATAGAAAGCTTTTTTAAACAATAAGATAGTTTGCAAATAAAACTATTTCTAATATCCTTGCTAATGAACATTACAGCACAATATCTCTTGAATAAAAATTGACATTTAGATAGAAAATCCCCTAAAAATAACATTGCAAAAAAAATAAAACAATATATATATATACACACACACACACATTTATAAACCCTTTTATAGTTAATTCTATTAAACACAACCTGAAATATGGCTTCACCTATGAATTATTTTTGACTAATAACATTTTACACAAATTGAAATTCAAATGATAGAACCACAAATGTTATAACTTACTACAAAACTATACAAGAAATCCCTAATAAAATACAATTAAAATAATAATATAAAATCTAAAAATAAAATAAATAATATAAAATAGTAACATAGTTTGTAAGGCCGAAAAAAGCCCTCTGTCCATCCAGTTCAGCCTGTTATCCTGCAAGTTGATCCAGGGGAAGGCAAAAAAACCCTGTGAGGTAGAAGCCAATTTTCCTCACTTTAGGGGGAAAAATTCCTTCCCGACTCCAATCAGACATCAGAATAACTCCCTGGATCAACGACCCCTCTGTAGTAACTATAACCTGTAATATTATTACCTCCAGAAATACATCCAGGCCCCTCCTGATCTCTTATAGTGAACTTACCATCACCACCTCCTCAGGCAGAGAGTTCCATAGTCTCACTGCTCTTACCATAAAGAATCCTCTTCTATGTTTATGTACAAACCTTCTTTCCTCCAGACGCAGAGGATGTCCCCTCGTCACAGTCACAGTCCTGGGGATAAATAGATGATGGGAGAGATCTCTGTACTGACCTCTGATATATTTATACATAGTTATTACATCTCCCCTCAGTCGTCTTTTTTCTAAAGTGAATAACCCTAATTTTGATAATCTTTCTGGGTCCTGTAGTCCACCCATTCCAGTTATTACTTTAGTTGCCCTCCTCTGAACCCTCTCCAGCTCTGCTATGTCTGCCTTGTTCACAGGAGCCCAGAACTGTACACAGTACTCCATATGTGGTCTGACTAGTGATTTGTAAAGTGGCAGGACTATGTTCTCATCACCGCCATCTATGCCTCTTTTGATGCAACCCATTATCTTATTGGCCTTGGCAGCAGCTGTCTGACACTGGTTTCTGCAGCTTAGTTTGCTGTTCACTAAAATTCCTAGGTCCTTTTCTATGTCAGAGTTACCCAATGTTTTACCATTTAGTATGTACTGGTGACTTGCATTATTCCTTCCCATATGCATAACCTTACATTTGTCAGTGTTAAACCTCATCTGCCACTTTTCTGCCCAAGCCTCCAGTCTATCCAGATCCATCTGTAGCAGTGTACTGTCCTCTTCTGTGTTAATTACTTTACACAGTTTAGTGTCATCTGCAAAAATTGATATTTTACTGTGCAAGCCTTCTACAAGATCATTAATAAATATATTGAAGATAATAGGGCCCAATACTGACCCCTGTGGTACCCCACTAGTGACAGTGACCCAATGTGAGTATCTACCATTAATAACCACCCTCTGTTTCTATCACTAAGCCAGTTACTTACCCACATACAGACATTTTCTCCCAGGCCAAGCATTCTCATTTTGTATACTAACCTTTTATGTGGTATCGTGTCAAACGCTTTGGAGAAGTCCAAATATACGACATCCATTGAGTCGCCGCGGTCCAGTCTAGAACTTACCTCCTCATAGAAACTGATTAAATTGGTTTGACATGACCGATCCCTCATGAAGCCATGCTGATATGGAGTTATTTGCTTATTTTCATTGAGGTACTCCAAGATAGCATCTCTCAGAAAACCTTCAAACAGTTTACCCACAACAGAAGTTAAACTTACCGGCCTATAGTTCCCGGGCTCTGTTTTTGGACCCTTTTTGAATATTGGCACCACATTTGCTATGCGCCAATCCTGTGGAACACTCCCCGTCAGTATAGAGTCCTTAAATATCAGAAATAAGGGTCTGTCGATGACATTACTTAATTCTCTTAGGATACGGGGGTGTATGCCATCCGGTCCTGGTGATTTGTCTATTTTAATATTTTTAAGACGTTGCTGCACCTCTTCCTGGGTCAGACAGGGCACTTTTAAAGGGGAATTTACTTTTATATTCTGCATTTCATCTGACATTTTATTTTCCTCAGTGAATACAGTGGAGAAAAAGTTATTTAGTAGCTTCGCTTTCTCCTCATCGCTCTCTGCTACTCCCCCCTCATTACTCTGTAAGGGGCCGACACCTTCAGGTTTATACTTTTTAGTATTTATATAATTGAAGAACATTTTAGGGTTAATTTTACTCTCTTTGGCAATTAATCTCTCGGTCTCTAGTTTGGCTGTTTTTATTGGTCTTTTACATATTCTATTTTTTTCCTTATAGTTTTTCAATGCTTCCTCGCTCTCCTCCTGTTTTAGTGACTTAAATGCTTTCTGTTTGTCATTTATTGCTTTCTTTACAGTTCTATTTATCCACATTGGTTTTTTCTTGTTCCTTAACCTTTTATTCCCATAAGGTATGTACCTCTCACAATTAGATATTAGGATGCTTTTAAAAATATCCCATTTTGTGGCTGTATTTTTATTTTTGAGGACTTTGTCCCAGTTAGTTAGGCCTATGGCCTCTTAGTTGGCTAAATTTTGCTTTTTTGAAGTTTGGTATTTTTGTTCCTCCCTGAAGAAACGCTCTTTTGAATGACAATTGGAAGGTTATTATGTTATGGTCACTATTTCCTAGGAGTCCCCCGACCTGCACACCTGTTGTTCTGTCAGGTCTATTGGTCTAATAATATAGTAATTAGATAAAATAATAATATAAAATAATAAGATAGTTTGCAAATAAAACTATTTCTAATATCCTTGCTAATGAACATTACAGCACAATATCTCTTGAATAAAAATTGACATTTAGATAGAAAATCCCCTAAAAATAACATTGCAAAAAAGCGCCTTACTGCAAAAAAAAATAAAATTATATATATATATACACACATTTATAAACCCTTTTCTAGTTAATTCTATTAAACGCAACCTGAAATATGGCTTCACTTATTAATTATTTTTGACTAATAACATTATACACAAATAGAAATTAAAATTATAGAACCACAAATGTTATAACTTACTACAAAAACATACAAGAAATCTCTAATAAAATACAATTAAAATAATAATATAAAATATAAAAATAAAATAAATAATATAAAATAATATAGTAATTTAGATAAAATAATAATATAAAATAATAAGATAATAAAATAGGGGGTTGTTCACATATCAGTTATTTGATCAGTTATTTCCATCAGTTATTGTGAGCCAAAACCAGGAGTGGACACTAAACAGAGATCAGATATAAAGGAAAGATCTGCACCTGTTCTCTGTTTTTGACCCACACCTGGCTTTGGCTCACAATAACTGATGGAAATAACTGATCAAATAACTGATATGTGAACAACCCCTAACATCCAAAAGCCTCTAATCATCCTATAAAAACCCTGTAGGATTTCCATCATGTTCAGTGGTTGGATTATTATATTATTTTAAATATTTTATTATTTTTTTCTAAAATGTTTTGAAATATTTAAAGATTTTTGCAAAATACATCTATTCCTTAATGTATATCTTTTAGCAAATGTTATTTTATACCTTTTTTCATTTTTTAATGTGATACGGTTCAATCTTTCAGTGTATACATTTAAAAGGGTATTCTGGTTGTGTCCTCAGAATAGGGGATAACTGTTAGATCAGTAGGAGTCCTCCTGCTGGGACCTCCCACCAATCATGAGAATTGAGACCCCGTACCCTTTGGAAACCAATGAAATGAAATGAAGAGAGAGGCAGGTCAGACATGCTCACTGCCGCTCTATTCACCAGAAAATAGTTGAGTGCTGCACCCGCCTGTCTCCAGAACTTCCATAGAGATGAATGGCGCTGCAGTGGGCACGCCCAACCTACTGCTCTGTTCTTTTCAGGGGGCCCTAGGGGGTGTGGGTGTCCATCCTCATAATCAGTGGGGAGCCCAGTGGACCTCCACGGATCTAATAGTTATGTCCTATTCTGTTGATAACTTATCACGATCTGAATGCCCAATGGAAGGCCAAATCTGCGTCAAATCTGCATCCAATCCGTACCAAAATCTGAAATTAGAAATTGCGTATTTTGGTGCTGATATGGTGCAGAAACGCGTGGAAATCTGCATGGAAATTGGTGTGGATCTTGTGTGTGTTCAACCGCACTCGTGTGCAGGTGGCCTAAGGCTACATTCACACCACAGTGAAGAAAAAACTGCCATTAAAAATAAACTGTCAGTTTTTCATGGCCATTTTGCATCCGTGTGTTACAATTTTTTTTATCTATTTGCTAACTGTTTTACTGGCTCTTTGTCAGCTGTCGAAAACACGGATGAATTTCGTTGGCCTTTTGTTTCAGGATTTACCTGCCTCTCGTCAGCTTCTCCTAGTAATTAACCCATTTTTAATGTCCGTAAAACAGATGACATTCTGTACAATGGGCCCATTGACTTATATGTCCTATTTTTTGATTGTCGGAATCCAAAAAAAATAAATAAATGGACATGTGAATATACCCATAGACTGTCATTGTTCGGAAAACGGCCAAGTGATGGACCTTAAAAAAACACTGTCGCACTGCCTTTTGTCATGTAAATAAGACCTAAGCCTAAGACATAGAAGAAGCCATTGAACTTAGTCCTCAGAGGAAGAGTCTTGGGCAGGATGGCTTTTCAATGGTTTACCAGAAAAACATTCAAAAATATCCTTACTCAATTTTGAGTGATTACTTCAACAACTGGGAAAAGGACTGAAAATTTTTTAGTAAAAGCCAATTGAAAAAATGATTTTTAGCCCCAAATGAGAAGAATGCAATATTAAAGGGGTTTTCCGGGAGTTAACTACTGATGACCTATCCTCAGGACAGGTCATCAGTATCTGATCGGTGGGGTTCTGACACCCTGGGACCCCCGCCAATCAGCTGTTTGAGAAGGTACCGGCGCTCCCGTGAGCACCGCGGCCTTCTCTTAGCTTTTCCTAGGCCAGTGACGTCACGTTCATCGGTCACGTGGCCTAGGAGTGGTTCAGCCCTATTCAAGTGAATAGGGCAGAGCACGATACCAAGCACAGCCGCTGTAAAATGTATGGTGCCGTGCTTGGTGAGCTCAGAGAAGGCCTCGGCGCTCACGGGAGCGCCGGTGCCTTCTCAAACAGCTGATCAGCTGTCTCCAAAGGAGTCCATAACCTTTAAGGCTACTTTCACACTAGCGTTTTAAAATTCCGGTATTGAGTTCCGTCATAGGGGCTCAATACCGGAATAAAACGCTTCAGTTTTGTCCCCATTCATTGTCAATGGGGACAAAACTGAACTGAAGACAACGGAATGCTCCTGAAAGCATTCCGTTCCGTCTTCAGACCGGAGAACAAACCGCAGCATGCTGCGGTTTGCTCTCCGGTCCAGGCATCCGCACCAAGACGGATCCGGAATGACCCCCAATGCAAGTCAATGGGGGTGGATCCGTCTGGTGTGACCATAATGGTAACCGGATCCGCCCTCCATTGACTTTCAATGGAGTCCATTACGGATCCGGGTACACAGACACATACAGACATAAACATACACACACATATAGACATACAAACACACATACATACTTACATGCTCCCCGGCAGGTCTTCGGAGCGTCAGGACGGCTCACACAGGTCACGATTCCCCACAGCGCCCTCTGCTGGGCGCCTGGTGGAATCGTCAGATGACGATTCCACCAGGCGCCCAGCAGAGGGCGCTGTGGGGAATCGTGACCTGTGTGAGCCGTCCTGACGCTCCGAAGAACCTGCCAGGGAGCATGTAAGTATGTATGTGTGTTTGTATGTCTATATGTGTGTGTATGTTTATGTGTATGTATATGTATGTACAGTGTGACATGTGTGGGGCCGGAGCGCGGTTCCGGCTCCACACATGTCACTGCGGCAGGCCTGATCCGGCAGCACCCTTCACCTGCCGGATCAGGCCTGCCGCCAGTGTGAAAGTAGCCTAAGACAGTTCTTCCAAGCCTAATCAATTTTGAACAAGCCGGCCTCACACCCAGTAGAAAAGATAACGATGACACACAAATACTATTCTCTTTGCAAACAAAAAAGTCCCCCTTGTTCTCCTATTGACAGACGCAGAAAAGGCCTTAGACGGAATGGATTGGACATTATGAGATTGATGTTCCTCAAGTGATGAAATAATGGCTCTCTATACAACCCCCTCAGCCAAAATCCAAATAAACGGAAGACTCTCAGATTTGTTTGACATTAAAAATGGCCCCAGATAAGGGTGTTCATTGTCCCTCTTATTATTTAGAAGTATTGGCCCAGCTAATAAAAAAAAAACAAGACCATTGTAGGTGTCATAGAACACAAGGCAGCAGCATTTACATATAATACTCTCTAAGCCAAGTAATTGACTAAAAACACTATTGAAAGTCATAAAGCATCTCTGACGTGTCCAGTTTCAAGGTCAACCCATAAAAATTGGAACATTAACATTCCCACCAGAACATGGAACCAAATCAAAACGATTTCCCCCGTTAAAAATTATATCCATTCTTTAGGTACTAAGATAAGTAACTCTTATGAAAATGTAGATGACTTAAAAGGGTATTCCCGTTTTGCAGTTGACTGGAAACAGCCCGTTATCACTTACTTATAGTGATGGTTTATCTACAATGCACTCCATTGTGGTCACATGACATTTTCACTGTGTTGATTCGCTATCCTGATGACATCACATGTACATCTGAGGCGTGACAAGACTTATAAAGCTCCACCCAGTAGACGCAACATGATCAGTGACCTTGCCTCTCAGGGAGGTGTTCTGCTCATTTACTGGATACTGCCCCGATGTCAGCAATTATTCTGTGTCGTAGAGCGCGTGTTTTTTGCTTTTTCGCTTCAAGTAGGCTTGGATCCAGGCCTCCTGTCAGAAATTTCAGGGCTCCATACATGTAAACTATGTGCCCCCCCCCAAAAAAAAAAACAAAAAACTAATTTTTATTTACATTGTTTACCAACCACCATAAATAATATGTTCACTATAAGTACGGGCTATCATGATTGTACGGGATACCAAATACTGTTTTGTGAGATTTAATAAGAAAAACATCAATAGGTCTGGGGTTCAATCCTCACTGAGACCTGTAAAATAATTCATTTCAGAAATATACTATTTATATAGTGTTATGAAGAAAATAGCTTTTTAAGAACAGGAAATTCAGACCTTACAAGAGAGCAGGTCTGTAGTGCAATGGTAACTCTTCTGCCTGACATACAGAAGGTCTGGAGTTCAAGCAAGGAAATGAGGTCAGCAGCACAGTGTTACAGTAGAAGCTGATTAGCAATTAGAAGCAGCCATGCAGCAGCACACAGAGCAAGGGGAGCAGGAGACTGGTAGTAAAGACAAAAAATGGGACTCGTAGTTGTTCAATAATATTATTCCAAAAGAAGTAGAGTAGCGATGGACCGACCCTTAAATTTTCTAAGGATATAGATAATTAGTATGATAATCATGCCTTAAAGTCCATCTGTCAGCAGATTTGTACCTATGACACTGGCTGAGCTGTTACATGTGCACTTGGCAGCTGAAGGCATCTGTGTTGGTCCCATGTTCATATGTGCCCGCATGGCTGAGAAAAATGATGTTTTAATATATGCCATAATACACCGTCAGGTTCTGCCCTTCGCAACTGCCGCGTCCTCTGCACTTTCACTGACGGGCAATCCCAATGCAGAGAGCTGAGCCTCTAGGTGTAACGTCAGCGCCCCCCGTGACTCCTAGAGGCTCATCATTATTTCTCAGTAACGCGGGCACATATGAACATGGGACCAACACAGATGTATTCAGCTGCCAAGTGTACATGTAACAGGTCGGCCAGTGTCATAGGTACAAAACTGCTGACAGGTGCACTTCTCGTGATTATACACACAAATGCACTTAAATACAGCATGCTTATTTGTGCATTTACTATAAAATTGCAACAGGTTTTTTTTTTTTTTTTAGAACAAAATTCAGGCCTAATTGGACATTCCCTGACTGTGACCATACTGTACACTGCTATTGATGCCCCAAAATACTCAATTTTGCACTTACCAGTATATACAGTAGGAAACTTGTAACAGGTTTAAAAAAATATATATATACAGGCCTAATTGGTGTCTCCTGACTGTGAACACACTATAAACTGGTATTGATGCACTAACATATGCTTAGTTGCACAATTATAAACAAAAGAAAAACTGCAACAGGTTTTTGGAAAGAAAAAGGTGCAATTGAGTAGTGTATACAGTGAAATAAATGCTGTTGGGAAATATTTCTATAAAACCATACTTACTAACATTTCACTTGGTAAAATCAGGCCATATAAGCTCCGCCCCCGGGAATTCGCTGAACCCAGATGTAAACTCCCACTTATGGCCGAGATTTGTGATAGCCCCACCCATTTTTGGCCTGGGACAATGCAAATTTGCCACGACTGTCTCTGAAAATCAGGCACAGTCCTGGTGAATTTGGGATCGTTAGCAACTATATAAAACACATGAACTGTAGAAGCTTTGCAACAGATTTTTGGATAAAAAGCGCTGGCTCATGCACAGAAAAAAAAAAAAGAGTACTGTCTCTTTAAAAGCTCAGGTGTCTTGCCTTGTGCAGTGCAACACAAAGTTATGAACAGCCCCAGCAACCCTGACTGTAAGGCGAACAGTACCCTAACTGCCCCTGTCGTGTCCCTAATGATAAAACCTGACTTTCTACCTAGTAAATCAGTCTACCTAACTAAATGTATCTTCCTCACAATCTCTACACTGTCCCTAAAAGTCCCTAAAATATGCAGCTTTAGTCTGTAATTGGTGTCTGTCAGACACATCCTGTGACATCAGTGGCTGAGCTCACAATGGTGTCTGTGTCCGATGGACCAGTCAATAACCTCCTTCCTCATTGGCTGTTAGACTGACTGCAAAGCATTGTGTGTGGTGGTCAAGCCCACCAGCCTGGACCACGAGTGGGATCATGTGAGTCTCTGTCTTCATCCTCCTTGCCTGATTCCTTTTTAGTACTGAATTTTAAATGTAAAATGGCAGGCCTTGTTTAGAGAAATTCATCAAAACTTTAGCTTCATTTGGAAGAAGAATTTTTGTGAAATTCGTGATGAATATGGTTTGTAGGAATCAAGTCAAACCTATTCTTAAATATTCTCACTCATTTTTCTCCTCATCTAGGGCACACAATGTTATCTAGAGGGTACAAAACCCTTGAATTAATAGAACAGATCCCCATATGCTGGACGTGCGGATGAAGAACTGGAACTGCCTCTCATGTTTGGTTTAGGGCCCTTAATGTTTCAACAGCAAAATGCTTAAAGGGGTTGTCTCAGTTCAGCTAATAGCATTTATCACGTAGAGGAAGTTAATACAAGGCACTTACTAATGTATTGTGATTGTCCATATTGCATCCTTCGCTGGCTGGATTCATTTTTCCATCACATTATACACTGCTGGTTTCCATGGTTACGACCACCCTGCAATCCATCAGTTGTGGCCAAGCTTGCACACTATGGGAAAAAGTACCAGCCTATGTGCGCCCCCACGATCCCGGCCACCATACTTTAAAAAGAAAACAAACCTTAGTAACATAGTTGATAAGGCCGAAAAAAAGACATCTGTCCATCCAGTTTGGCCCGCTATCCTGCAAGTTGATCCAGAGGAAGGCAAAAAAACCCTGTGAGGTAGAAGCCAAACTGATTAAATTGGTTTGACATGACCGATCCCTCATAAAGCCATGCTGATATGGAGTTATTTGCTGATTGAGATACTCCAAGATAACATCTCTTAGAAAACCTTCAAACAGTTTACCCACGACAAATGTTAAACTTACCGGCCTATAGTTCCCGGGCTCTGTTTTTGGACCCTTTTTGAATATTGGCACCACATTTGCTATGCGCCAATCCTGTGGAACACCCCCCGTCAGTATAGAGTCCTTAAATATCAGAAATAAGTGTCTGGCTATGACATTACTTAATTCTCTTAGGATACGGGGGTGTATGCCATCTGGTCCTGGCGATTTGTCTATTTTAATCTTTTTAAGACGCAGCTCTACTTCTTCCTGGGTCAGACAGGGCACTTTTAATGGGGAATTTACTGTTTATATTCTGCATTTTATCTGACAGTTTTTCTTTTCCTCAGTGAATACAGTGGAGAAAAAGATATTTAGTAGCTTTGCTTTCTCCTCATCGCTCTCTGCAACTCCCCCCTCATTACTCTGTAAGGGGCCGACACCTTCAGGTTTATACTTTTGACCATTTATATAATTAAAGAACATTTTAGGGTTAGTTTTACTCTCTTTGGCGATTAATCTCTCGGTCTCTAGTTTGGCTGCTTTTATTTGTCTTTTACATATTCTAGTTTTTTCCTTATAGTTTTTCAATGCTTCCTCGCTCCACTCCTGTTTTAGTGATTTAAATGCTTTCTGTTTGTCATTTATTGCTTTCTTTACAGTTCTATTTATCCACATTGGATTTTTCTTGTTCCTTAACCTTTTATTCCCATAAGGTATGTACCTCTCACAATTAGATATTAGGATGCTTTTTAAAATCTCCCATTTTGTGGCTGTATTTTTATTTTTGAGGACTTTGTCCCAGTTAGTTAGGCCTATGGACTCTCTTAGTTGGCTGAAATTTAGCTTTTTTGAAGTTTGGTATTTTTGTTCCTCCCTGAAGAAACGCTCTTTTGAATGACAATTGGAAGGTTATTATATTATGGTCACTATTTCTCAGTTGTCCCCCAACCTGCACATCTGTTGTTCTGTCAGGTCTATTGGTTAATACTAAGTCCAGTATGGCCGTTCCTCTAGTCGGGTCCTGACAGAACTTGTATTATTTTATCATGAGAACATAATAAATTACCATACCTTTTCTTTTAGTAGCCGCAAAAACAGTCTTAGGAAAAAACTGGAGAGAATTCTCCATTCTTGAGCATTTAATTTAGGCATATGAAAAAACCAAATGGCCTATAGACCACAAATTGGAGATGTACACTAATATTTGGGTCCTTTCCATTACGTTCTTTGCTTCTCCTTCCGATCCATGTTAACCTTCCTGTTCCCTTCCTATCTGTGTTTCCTTTCCTCTTTATAACATAAATCAAAAATCAAGAGTTTACAAAAAAAAAAAAAAACAACAAACGGGAGAAAATTCATATGTCTAGAAGGTAAATCATGGTGAATCTACTAAGACCATGGAAAAAGTCTGTACAGCTCGCAAATAAATTCCTTGCAACATTCTGCAAAAATCAGTTTCCTTCTTTTGATATGTTCCACTGTAGATCACGTCTTATATTCCCTTCACCTCGAATGTGCAAAGATCCTGATTATTGCTGTAATTCCCTAGACGGATCATAACTAATTCCCAGAGATTTCCATTTAGAACATTAAAAAAAAAAATAGGTAACAAAACACGATCCCTGAAGAATTGTAAACATAGAAGGTTTCTTGGAAAGGTAAAAAAAAGATCTCGACTCCTTAGCATTGCCGAAAGTCACCAAATGTTTGTATCAGATATGTTTTTAAACCAAAACCCCTTTTTGTTTTTCTTTCATGGCCGTTCAATAAAACAAATTATAATATAAGAAGTTAGATAATGGTCTGACCTCAGTGGATCACAAGGAGCTCCAATACGTCATATGAATGTCAAAAACAGTCAAAGAATACTTGTTTTTGATGCTACTTCTATGGAGGGGGGTGGGCACATTGTACTTTTTTTTAGTATTGGCTCTAAGTGGCCCTGTAAACCCAACCTTTTGAAAGAGTGTTGTACTCTTCTCCACCACTGAGCTTCCCTCTTGCTAGAGATGGACTCACAGAGTAAAGCCAGTGTCCACTCATCACATGGAGGGCAATGACCACATGAACAGATCTTCGAGGAGACCATGTGGCTACTAACCTGAGGAGTACCCTGTACCCTGAGCAGAACATATGAGGGGAAGACAATTCAAAAATGTTTGTGCCAGGTTCCCTATAGATGAAAATACCAAGAAAAAAGGTACAACCTCAATTGTCTACTGTGGACCACCCATTCTCATATAAAAGGTCAGTTGACAATTATGGGCAGCTGCTTTGACTGAACAAAAATCAAACGCAAAAATAGTCACCCACCATGAGCAGACCGCATATGTGCCTCAAAGTCATATCACATCATGAAGAGTAAAACAGCATATGGCTTTTGTGTGATCGTAATCACAAACTATGAGTCAAAGTACCAACATATGAGTCATTGAATCCAATGTCCAAAACGTCCTCAAGCACCAACTAAAGAAGGTACTAATAGCAGCTAGAAGCTAGATAGAGGTATCAAATGTCTAGATGTCTATAACCATAGCAATGGGAAGAATAGAAAATGTACAGACTAGGCCTGAAATAAGGCAAAAAGTCAAATGAAAAAATGGAGGGAACTCCTGACGAAGCCAGCTCAGTGTCCAGGTGGTCCAGACCGATCCCAACATGGGTCATTATTTGTTATCTATTTACTCTGCCCTTATTTTTTCACTCAAATAGATGCCAAATGTGCATAACAGTTTTTTTCCTGTTTTCTGATGGATCAAAAGAACGGAAAATGGGAACCGTGATGGGAACCCAGCCTTAGTAGTGAAGCTCCGTTACAGCTTTGATAGAAAACTCTTTAAACCAAAAAGGACACTTACACATTTGCTGTATGCCTTCATCCAAGTATCAATTTTCCACCCCCATTTTGGGATTGGCATAACCCTGAAGGGGAGGCCAGGTATAATTGTGAGGGGGACAGTAAAACTGTGTGTGGAGACATATAAGGGGAATAACTGGGTGGAGGACCAACTATTAAGACATAACTGTAAGGGAGCTACTAAAGCAGTCCTAACTGTATGGGGCATATCTTGGGAGCATAACTGTGAGGGGGCCAGTAAAAGGGACATAACTGAGTATGGTGGCCATCTAAGGGAGCATAACTGTGAGGGGACTACTGAAGGGGACATAACTGTGTGGGGGACATCTAAGGGGCATAACTGGGTGGGGGACCACCTATGGGGAAATAACTGAGGGAGCTACTACAGTGGTCATAACTGTATGGGGGGACAGCTTGGGGGCATCACTGTGTGAGGGGGCATAACTGTGTGGGGGGCATCTAGGGAGCATAAATCTGATGGGGGATATCACTGTGCAGGGGCCATCTAAGGGAGCATAATCTATGGTGGGGGTATCACTGTGTGTATATGGGGGGGGGAATTTAAGGAGGGATCACTTTGTGTAGGGACACTTGAGAGGGCAGCACTGTGTGGGTGTCCCTCGATGGGGCATCATACTGTGTGTGGAGCACTTAGGGGGCAGTACTTGGGGTGGGGCCCCAAGGGGACATCTTATTGTGCGCAGGACACTGAAGAGGGCATTATTCTGTGAGTGGCACTTAAAAGGACATCATGCTGGGTGGAAGCCACTTAAGGGGGCATCATTCTGTGAGGGGAGCATTTATGGGTACATCATACTGTTTGGGTGCACTTAGAGAACATTGCTTTGTTCTGGGGCATTTAAGGTGGTCTCAGACTGTGTGAGGGGCACCTAAGGGATCATCTTACTGTTAGGGGGCACTTAGGTGCACCATACTGTGTGAAGAGGCACTCGGGAAGCATCATAATGTGTTAGGGGCACTAAAGGAGCATCTTACTGTGTGGAAGCACCAAGAGATAAACCTGCTGTGAGGGGGCACTTAGGGGGAATCATACTCTGTGGGAGCACTAAAGGGCATCATTATTGGTAGGTGGCACTAAAAGGACATTCCTATTGTGTGGTAGGCAGAAAGGGGTTTAGGTGGGTTTAGAGGTGTGGCTTATTGTGAACAAAAAGTTATATAGGTCTACATGGCACTGGTGTCTCTCCTTCATCTTACAACTGACCCAGGTATGCGGACCTTTTCAAAAAGTACTTGAATACCCCTGCTCTATACCTTCTCCTATGTCCACCCTCTAGTCCTGTGTTTTGTCTAAGTTCCTTATGTCAGTGTCCATGGTTCCAGCTCCTGGTCCATCTAGACCATATTCCAGTCCTGTTTCTGTGTTCACACTCAGGTTCTGCTGTTGTAAGATGTGGAAAGAGTCCCTTTGGAAATGCTCACTTTTGTAATAAGGCCAGTAACAAAACTGCAGAACTGGACTTCACAGTGAAACTGACTGTGGTCTACAATACAAACCAGTATGATAGCCAAGATAAATCATATCAAGACAGAAAACAGAATCCACAGCAAACAGCAGCAATGAAAGAAAATAGAAGCACAGGCCCCAGGATATGCTCAGACAATGCCAATAGACTAGGCTATGATACAAGATTCTGGAAACAAATACACAGTGCTTTCTCTGTACCAGCAAAGAAGCACAGAAACCCTGAAGATTTAAAGGAAGGCTAATCATTCAAAACTGCTTCTTAAATTACCCAGATTAATCAAGTTGATAGAATTAACCGGATTGAGGTGTAAGAAGAATGCCAAATAAGTTAATAAACTAGTGAGGAGGTAAAAAGGAATTCCCTGTTTCTTCTAACATGACAAACTAGCCACAAACTGTAAACTTCTGGACAAAGATATTGACCAGCATATTAAGCCATACAAATAAATGAAATTTGCCATCTTATTGAACCCATCCACAACTACCTAAATGGTATCTTAGCCCCCTAGATTTGAATAACTAGTGTAGAGCAGATTTTGTAGTCTCGTTGCTTAGACAGAGGGCCGGGATACTGAAGTCAGTGTGCAGAAAGGTCCATGGGGCTTAAGGCTCAACTGCTCTTTGTGCCAAACACAAGACTGGTCTCCACCACAGGCCACGTGAGCTAAAGAGGAGTGTGGTTGTCTACCAAGAACATCCAGCCAAGACAACCATGTGGCAAGATGAGTCCTAGGTTTAATGGTCTCTTTAAGACAAATCAATAAAGCCTTTTTTTTTTAGCATTCAACTCTCTTCAAAGCATGAGAATACCCAGGACCTTTCACTGTTCTCTGCCTGTGTTGCCTTTTACAATGTCTGTCCATAGACTCCCACCTGTTCTTGTCTGTGGTCAGCCTGCCTATTTGGTTCAGTTGATCCTTGACTATGTGGTGTGTCAGATAGCTCCATTATATTGTTGAATGACAGGATTAGGGCCCAGAAGAAAGGTCCTGGGAACCACCGAGGATCATCCATTACTAATAGACTGATAACAGCATTTTATGCAGCCAAGCCAGGTAAACCAGGATTATGGAATCTTAGCCCTCCATGAAGGGGGTAATGTTATCAGCAGCAGGAATCGCCCTATTGCCTCATCTTCTCCTGTTTACTGACCTAGTTTGTGGCAGCTGCTATGCGTCTACATTTACACCTACCTCTGGTCAGATCACATGGCTCAGCTTAGGCTACTTTCACACTGGTGGCAGGCCTGATCCGGCAGGTGAAGGGTGCTGCCGGATCAGGCCTGCCGCAGTGACGTGTGTGGAGCTGGAACCGCGCTCCGGCCCCACACATGTCACACAGTACATACATACACACATACATACACATACACACACATATACACAGACAAATACACATACATACTTACATACTCCCGGCAGGTCTTCAGAGCGTCAGAGGGACAGGACGGCTCGCACAGGTGACGATTCCCCTCAGCGCCTATGTGTGTATGTGTGTATGTGTAGCCGGATCCGTCATGAACTCCATTGAAAGTCAATGGAGGGCGGATCCGGTTACCATTGTGGTCACACCAGACGGATCCGCCCCCATTGACTTGCATTGGGGGTCATTCCGGATCCGTCTTGGTGCGGATGCCTGGACCGTCTGAAGACGGAACGGAATGCTTTCAGGAGCATCCGTTGTCTTCAGTTCAGTTTTGTCCCCATTGACAATGAATGGGGACAAAACTGAAGCGTTTTATTCCGGTATTGAGCCCCTATGACGGAACTCAATACCGGAATTTTAAAACGCTAGTGTGAAAGTAGCCTTAGTTATAGAGAAGAGCTAATCAATTCTAAATGAATCAGATTTGTCAAGAATTTTACAAAAATTCTACTTCCGAACAAATCTGAAGTTTTGGTGATTTGCTTTGGATGAGCTGTACAAAATGGTGCCCACCATAAATGTCTCAATTTCAACATGTGATATGTGTTCTATGATCTATTATGAATAAAATATGGGGCTATGAGTTTCACAAATCATTGGATTGTTTTAATTTACATTTTACACAGTGTTCTAACTTTTTTGGAATTGGGGTTATACTTTGGCCATGGACTGTGTCCAATTGTGCATTTTGTTTCAAAACTACTGTTAAAAATTTCATTACAAAAATTCTGTTTAGCTATTTAGCACTAACTAGTGTGTTTGTCTGTTGGGTGCAGGCTGAAAGGCTGTGTCAAACTTACTTTAAGGCAAGCTCAGAGTGGTAATTCGGTCCCATGTGGTCATTTGTCTCCAGAGTGCCAGTTGTTATTTTATTGGACTCTGTCCAAGTGCTAATTTTTTTTCTAAAAATAAATGAAAATTGTCTGCCAAAAACTCTGATGGGGGAATTTATCATGAGGGGATTTGCCACAATTTGGCACAGCTAGGGTTTCTACACTTATTTACGTGCTCAAAAGAGGGTGAGGCCTAAGTTTAGCCATTTAGTGCCAAATTTTACCACAATTATGTCATAAAAATCTGTCTTAAGGTAAGACTCAGAGCATAGAGTCAGAAAAAAGTTGGTATAGAGTCAGAGAAAAGTACCTATCCTTGCACCAGATTTCATCACCCAGCCTGAGCCACTGTGGTAAATTTGGTGAAGGTCTAAAGACCCCGTCTAAGCTTACACCATCTTCAGAATCAGTACCTTGTCTATTTTTTTTCCTAAAAAAATTCTTTAAAATTGTCTAATTCTCAAAAAATGTATTAAAATTGTCTCTCAGTTCCACACTGTCACCAAAATGTAATTCTGTTCTGAGATATTACTACCTATGACCAGCTGCACTTTATTGTTAAAATTATCTTGTTCTAAAAAAAAATTGATGAAAATTTGCAGTTCCAGGTCTTCACCAAAACTGATGAAAGTTATATTCTATTATTCCTCAAAAAGCCATCTGTGCCTTGTACTCTCACATGCTAGAGAACATGGATACTCCCTGAAGTGTGGCAAGGTGCATGCCACCATGGACACGTGAAGCAGTGGTTATGGCCAAGCACAGTTCTTGTCTTTCACAGCCCACTGAGTCAGTGCTTTGCACAGTAGTAGCGACACAGCAACAGTCCTACTGACACTTCCATGTTTGTGCCGGCCTGGTTTTCATACCAGGCTCTTATCCACATCCTCCCTCCATGCCCGTCTAAATGGGCCTTCTCCTGTCTGCAACAGAAACAGGGCAGAGCGTTGCGTCCTCTCCAGCTCTCTCCTATCAAATGTGTAAACTGAAGCTTTGCCACAATGTTTAGAACTAATGAGCCTGTGCGAGAAGCCACACAGTCCTATCTTGCATCTGTCCCGGTAAAGGACAAGAAATCCGACTGTGCAGTGTGTTATTAAACACAGGTACTCTCTGAAAATATCATTAACAAGGTTTTGGAACACAGCTGGGGCATTACATAGCATAAAAGGACATCACCAGATATTCATAATGCCCTTTTGGGGTATTGAATGCGGTCTTCCATTCATCCCCCGCTTTTTGATCAAATTGTAGGCTCCTCTGAGGTCAATTTTAGTGAACCACTGGGCCCCAACTATTTGATTAAACAGATCAGGAATGAGAAGAAGGGGGTACTGGTTTCGAATTGTGATTTTATTAAGTTCCCTGTAATCAATACAGGGGCGCAATACACTGTTTTTTTTCACAAAAAAAGAAACCAGCACCTACATACAGACGGTCAAATAGGCCATTTTTTCAGGATGTCCTGAATACAATCTTTTATAGCCTGTCTTTTAGGCCTGGAAAGATTACAAATTCGGCCCTTGGGAAGTTTCGCACCAGGGACAAGTTCAATGGCGAAATTGTAGTTGCGAGGAGAGGGCAAAACTTCTGAGGCCTCTTTTGAAAGCACATCCTGAAAGTCCTTGATGAACTCAGGTAGGGGTTCTTTCCACCAGTTCCAGATCAGAGAGTTGGATGGAAAGACGATGGTTAGAGCACTGGGGACCCCATTTAGCTAAATCCCGAGAACTCGTATTAAAGATTGGACAATATGCTCTCAACCAGGGTGATCCCAAAATGACATCTGCAAATTTTTCATCACTTATAATGAACATTTCTCAGAATGAATAGACCCAATCTTCATCACCAAATCAAGGGTATTATACTCAATAAACCCTTCAGCTAGAGGACTAGTATCCACCCCGATCATCATTCAGACGCTGAAGTTTTTCACCTTTGGCCTAGTAGGACAAGATTGCAGTAGATATGCCGGACTGCCGCAGTAGAAGAAAAGGCCATTCCTCAAATGATGTTCCTTCCTTTGCTGGGGAGTCAAGGTTGTCACTTGCATAGGCTCCTTGGAAGGAAATGAAGAAGCACGAACAGAGACAGCATGTTCATGTTTACATTTTCTACGTTGTTGGTCCAGTCGGATAGCCAGAGACATTGCCGAATCTAAAGACCCTGGTGTAGAGTGGTTAACCAGAAGGTTCTTCAAACTGTCTGAAAGGCCTAATCTGAATCGAGACCTAAGGGCTGGATCATTCCGGCTGGAGGCAGTACACCACCTACAGAACTCGGAGCAATATTCCTTCACAGGTTGCCTGCCCTGACAGGGAGAGAGAAGCTGACTCTCAGTGTAAGCGGCACTGTCAGGCTCATCATATAAACGAACGAGAGCAGAAAAAAAATAGTCTATGGAATACAGCTCAGGGGAGTTAGGCGGTAAAGAGAATGCCCACTACTGCAGTTCACCTTGCAAAAGCGACATGATGACGCTGACTCGCTGTTCCTCGGTACTCGATGAAGTCTCAAGTGAAAATAGAGTTTGCAACTCTCAGTAAATTCCTGCTACTGGACCCTCTCCGCTAAATCCTGCACTAATTGAGCAATGCCCTCCATTTGTGAGGCTAATGCTGTCATGGCGTCCATAATAATGCAGGAACCAGTCTTTTTAGGCAAGTGATAATGTAATGCCTGTAGATAGGGACCAACACGGACAGTGAGCCCTGACCTAGAACCCAACCGGCTTCCCCTACCTACTTGTAGTAGTAAGACCGCAATTGGTGGACAGTCCCTAAACTACTAAGGTGCGGAGACAAACACCAAGAGACAAAACAACACAAGAACAGGGTTGTACGTAAATGGGTCACAACCAGACAGGCTATTCAGTACCAAACGAGAGACTGAGAGTGGTCAGAAGAAAAGCCGAGATCAGAACCAGATGGACAACGCAGTACCAAACGAGAGACGGTCAGAGTGGTCAGAAGACAAGCTGGGGTCAGAAACATGAGCAATCCAATAACCACTA
Organism: Rhinella marina; assembly: GCA_900303285.1. Taxonomy (NCBI): domain Eukaryota; kingdom Metazoa; phylum Chordata; class Amphibia; order Anura; family Bufonidae; genus Rhinella; species Rhinella marina. The sequence continues at coordinate 47,734 of ONZH01009585.1, forward strand.
TCACTGGCACTGATGTATGGCTGGTGAGTCCCAGGATCAGATCCTGATCATTACTCGGTGCTCCATTAGTCAGAACACGAACACAGGAATAGAGCAGCTGAGCAATCAACCCACTGCTAGTCTCCTCCAGGACACGTCTGCTGTTTCATCTCCTGTCCTGGTCTATCTTGGACGTTTATATCTTTTATACAGTGCATTTCTATATGCCTATCTAATGGAGTTCCTCAGATGGAAGTGCTATTTTTTTTCCAAGACCAGAATCCACAGGATCCAGTATATATGTTTTGGGCGTGGCCATTATATTAACATTCCCTTTTACCACTATGTAACATAGTAACATAGTTTATAAGGCCGGAAAAAGCCCTCCGTCCATCCAGTTCAGCCTGTTTTCCTACAAGTTGATCCAGAGGAAGGTAAAAAAACCCTGTGCGGTAGAAGCCAATTTTCCCCACTTTAGGGGAAAAAATTCCTTCCCGACTCCAATCAGACATCAGAATAACTCCCTGGATCAACGACCCCTCTCTAGTAACTATAACCTGTAATATTATTACCTCCAGAAATACATCCAGGCCCCTCCTGATCTCTTATAGTGAACTTACCATCACCACCTCCTCAGGCAGAGAGTTCCATAGTCTCACTGCTCTTACCGTAAAGAATCCTCTTCTATGTTTATGTACAAACCTTCTTTCCTCCAGACGCAGAGGATGTCCCCTCGTCACAGTCACAGTCCTGGGGATACAGTAAATAGATGATGGGAGAGATCTCTGTACTGACCTCTGATATATTTATACATAGTTATTACATCTCCCCTCAGTCGTCTTTTTTCTAAAGTGAATAACCCTAATTTTGATAATCTTTCTGGGTCCTGTAGTCCACCCATTCCAATTATTACTTTAGTTGCCCTCCTCTGAACCCTCTCCAGCTCTGCTATGTCTGCCTTGTTCACAGGAGCCCAGAACTGTACACAGTACTCCATGTGTGGTCTGACTAGTGATTTGTAAAGTGGCAGGACTATGTTCTCATCACCGCCATCTATGCCTCTTTTGATGCAACCCATTATCTTATTGGCCTTGGCAGCAGCTGTCTGACACTGGTTTCTACAGCTTAGTTTGCTGTTTATGTTTATTCCTGGAGGTGCGGTAACTCCAGGTTGAATGTGCCTTGATTACACTAATAGGTAACATTCAGGTGCACCTGTGCAGCCTGGGTCACATGACGTCAGGGCAATGTGGGAAATACAGCCTCCGCCCCCCCCTCCCATTGTATGTGTGATTTCACGCTGGAGGTAACTGGGAGCTGGTCGCTGTGTCTCGGACCTCATGCACCTATCTGTCATCATACTACAGCAGGGATAGCGTTAGGTCCCGTGCCAACTGAGATACCTTGACGCGGTGCTCGGGCTCCGGTATGTCTTTGATATAAGGATATACTGGCGAAAGTCTCATTTTAACACCAGAGTGAGGGTTTAGCCATATATTGTCAACTACATTTTCCGCTGTAGTGCACCATTTTCCGTGAATTAGTTTGCTGTTCACTAAAATTCCTAGGTCCTTTTTCGAGTCAGTGTTACCCAGTGTTTTACCATTTAGTATGTACTGGTGACTTGCATTATTCCTTCCTATGTGCATAACCTTACATTTGTCAGTGTTAAACCTGGCCTTGCCTTTGGATGCATATTTCTAAGCTGTTGCACAAGAAGTGCAGCCTCAGGGCATGATGTCACAGACAGTGTCCTTCTTACCCTACTGTTCAACCGGTGACCATGTCCACAACCATGTGGAAGCCGAGCTTGGCGTTACAATCCAAACCTGAAGCTCTCACTTACCAGGATTCATCAGCGATGTGAGTCTTTTCCTTAGCGATGGGTTTTCTTAGCGATCTTTAGATTTACATAGTTGCCATAACTCTATTAACTGGGGCCTTCACCTGCTGCCTCTTACTACTTCGCTACCTTTAACTCTGTATGATTTCAGTCTCTTGTTATTAGTGCTTTAGCCCCTGCAGACTATCTCTGGTGGGGGACCTTGGAATAACATGATTTTATGTTATTTAGCCTGACTTTTTATTTTTTTTTACATATGTACCTTAGAATACGTGGACATTATATCTGTGCTTTGGGGCCCCTACTAAGTCATGTATGATCATTATCACATTAAAATTATTGCAGCCCCATTATGTTAGTATCAGTGCCATCATTTTTGGTTAATACCCAACTTTTATATAGCATATGGCCTATCTCAGGCAAGATCCGCCCCCAGTAACAGAGACACAGAAGACGGCTCATAAGAAATGGAAGCATGTCAAAGCAAGCTGAGGTCCTGAGCCACCTGCTTCTACAAAGCTTTTGAAGATTATAGGAGCCTCCTTTGTGGCCCCGTGATTTCCCCTTATCTGTTCGGTGAGCTCCGCTACTGAAAACATAGTGGGAAGTAAGAAAGAAGATGTCACAGCAGTACAGTGCTGGCAGATTCCACAGAAAGAGATGTCCCGCTTGTGAGAGAAATGCATCTAGCTGTGCAGCCGATGCATTTAGTTTAAAGCTTTTCGTCTTTATCCTGCAGGCAATATCTTTAATCAATTTAAATATGATTGATTCAGTGAACCTGGTGTGAAAGGTGACAATCTCTGTACAAGCGCTGTAGAATATGTGGGCGACTGGAAGGAAAAAACTTGAAACCACTTGATGCCTGGAACGGATCTTAAAAAATAAAACTTGTTTGAATGAAGCATCGCACGCGCAGCTCACAAGTTAAACTTTTTTATTAAGCAATTGCTTACAAATAACTTCTAAAATAAAGAATATACCGAGAGTATAAATCTCCATACACGTCGATTTACAGGACTCTCCAAAGCCTTACAATGATTTTTTTTTTTTACATTTTTTACATAATATGATTTTTCTTCTTACAGTCTGGAAAAATAGGATTTTTTTTCTATAAAGGATTTCCTTGCTGTCCCTGCACTGTACATACCCTATGGTCCGATAACAGTCCCTTTAAAAACATTCACAAAAAGAAAAGAAAAAAAAATACAACAAATCACAGCGGGCCGGATCCCTGACAAATCCAAATCTTATTGCAGTTGAGTAAAATACATTTTTTCTTTAAAAACTCATTGTCTTCACCTCGTTAATGGCGTACTCAATACCCTGTATATAAACTCTAGACTCTCTCATATATATATATATATACGTGTATATATATTACTTCAAATATATTATCATATGCTTCATTCATTTTTGTATCCATATACATAGTGCGAATATAAAAGTCTGGATTACCAAGAACCCTTGAAGAATTGGAGGATTTGCCCCAATCCCGTCTGCTGTAAGCAGAGCTGATGACCCCCAGAGGTCCAAGCCGGAGCTGGTATGTGTGGCCTAACCCATCATTGAACGTTAACCCTGAGTATCATCTCCACAAATAAGAGGGCGAGTGGTCACAATGGCGCAGGCTGACGTTGCTCAGTGTTGACATGATATTTCTGACTATTCCCAAAGACTTTACCAGATCTCATCAAAGGTTTTCCTGCTTTCAGGAACCTCTCCAGTTTCGGCCAAGATCTAGACAGACTAGAGGTACAGTCAAATGAATGCATCCAAATCCTCTGTGCCTTAATGGAGAAGAAGGTCAATAATTCGCTACCAGCGACTACCTCGCCATAGACGATACATGGCAATCATCAAACGCCAGAAAATTTCCTTCTGCATTACTAAGGAGACTTTTTCTACTATTGGACGCATCTGTAATCCCAAATAAAAATCTATTAAAAAATGATTAAATGTATGTTCTTTCAATAGATGGCGGTGTAGGTTCCAGTAGGAGGTGGCACCACGTTCTCCTCCGAGTCACCCGAAGTGATTCAACATTGATAACCAAAAGGTCTCATTCACAGCCCATATGATGCCACATGGAGTCCCAATGGCATCTGAACAGTTGTAGGCACCAAGTGGGTCACCATAATGCAATGCTTTGAGAGAAAAATGTCTCCATAATATGGTACATGCCATAATTTGCCATATAGAAAAAAAACTACCTAAGAAATGTGAGGCATCGAGGCACATAATGGGTCCATTGATCACTACCCAGTGCCCTTCCCATAACATGGCTGTCTACATGAGCCCTATCACTTCATTAGGAGAAACCTGCACTGCTCATCCCATACTGTACTAGGGAATATTCTTGTGTAGCATCTAGTCGGATTGTGTTAGTCCACACAGAGACCTGTAGCAGCATGTAGAATGTTTCAACCATGGAGAGATCTAGAAGTCAGTCACTGTCACCCCGTGACAAGGGTGGGATTACTGCACCAGTATGGGTTCTGGATGATGAGATGTCTTAAGTCTTCAGTTGACCCTATTAATAATGTATTGTTATGGATAACGTGATCCTCAGAGGTGAACTACACAATAAAGAAAAATCTAAAGTGCAAAAAGTTATTTCCGTGATTGATTTTACAGTTGTGAAAAGTACCTAACGCCTGTTTCAGAAATGTTTTGATAGAAACCGCTTGGAGCATGGTCAGATTATGATCTTAGAAGAACGTTCCATCAAGGGCTCAAAAATTCCCTAGAGATAACCAACAACATCCCACAGTCCATGTGCCCTGAGCAGTAGAAACAGACCAGTAACATATTCTAAGATCCAGGTGGACTGATTCTCTACCAACTGTTCTGCTGATCATACAGTTTACAAAGTCAGTAACTTCAGAATTAACAGGTTCATGGGTCCAATACTTTCATCTGAGCTCAATGTCATGAGTGGGAAAAACCTTTTTAGTCTGACCCATAGAGGCTCCCAGAATCATATGACGCTTGGTCTGTGGACCCCAAGAGCAAACTTAGAGATTAAGGGGCAAGAGGGGACCCCATTACTGTTCCTCAATTACAGCACTACCCATACATATTATGCAAATACTTTAGGCGTTGGTGGTATAGTGGTGAGCTACACAGGATGACCATAGCAAACGTGGAGAGAGATTAAGGGGCAAGACAGGGCCCCATTACTGTTCCTCAATTACAGCACTATCTATAAATATGCTGCAAATACTTTAGATGGTGGTATAGTGGTGAGCTACTGAAGACGACAAAAGCAAACCTGGAAAGAAATTAAAGGGGTGAGATGGAACCCCATTACTGTCCCTCAATTACAGCACCACTTATATTTCTTATCTCAGATGGCCGACAACATCCCACAGCACACGTAACTGACCAGTAACGCCCATTGCAAATACTTAGCTATCTTCCAAATTATTTGCTTGAGTCACACCACTGTGCTGATTGATGTATTCCTTGCAGCCTATGCTGAGCTCTGAGGTGCAGCATATTGAAGGACAAGGTAGTGTAAACTTGCAGGGTATCTGCTCTCCACCAGGCCCACAATGGAGGAAGGAACAGATTCAGGGGTCACACTACCTATGTATGCTCCCAGGAAACACACGCCCCTGGCTTAGGGGGAGTGACAACGTTAACATGTACCCATTTTTACTAAAAGCACCCAACTTCTATGTATGGGACTGTCAGACTCTGAACTGGGGAGGGAGGTTGGGAGATGTAAGACTGTGCGGCCCGAGACTTGCCTTGAAACCAACACAATTTTCTCTAAAATGAAGCTATGATGTAATAACACAATGTAAATGCGCTCTACGTTATAGTCACAGGGACATCAGACTGAAAGAAGATCTGTTCATAAATGCATCTTTAGCTTTATATGGATTTAGTGTTATTGAAACGGCTAGTAAAATCTGGAAAGACTATGTTAAGTACTGTACATGAAATCCATGGGTTGTGTTCCACACTACAGTCGGATGCCATATAGAAAGACCTGGAGGAGGTCACTGGGATTTTTCCTTTCGCCTCCTGTATTTAAGGCCTCATTCAGCAGGCTGGAGCCCTTGAGGCCTCTAAGATGAGCCGGAAGGGACTATGGCTTTTTATCAGATACAAAGCTTATGTTGACTTGGGAGCAAAACAATCACAGTGTTGTCCATGAATATCAATCGAAGGCTTCAAATAATATCAACCGTGCCCGGTGCTGAGCACGACTGAAGTAGTAAGTGCTTATCTATTAACCAAAGTGCCATCTGGACCAAGATAGCTAGAAGCTCCAGGATCAGCAATGTTCCTCTCTAGATGGTCCTGCTGAACACCCTAAATACAGCGTGCATCACCACATGGTAGTCAGGCTGATCTTGGTCATATAAAGCACCTCTATGTAGGACAGGCCCAGGCGGTCACCATCATGAGATATTCCTACTCACACAGGAACCTACGTTATAGGACAGTCCTGCTAACCAAAAGCTAAGCCCTTGTCGGTAACATCTGACAGAGCTAGATTCCATACGGGGTACCTGTTGGGCACTGATTTTAGGTAGTTCAAAATTATTGCTTGAGTCGGGGATCCCATAACTCCCATAGTGCATACACTAGAAGAAGGAAGTGTAAAATACTGGGAAACTGACCAACAAGGACATATTGCTTCAGTCTTTGGAAATCTGTTCTTAAATTTGGAAGAAAAAAAAAAAAAAATATTGACACTCGTGTATTATTTACAGCGTTAAGTGCAAACTTATGTCATGATTACTTAGGGTTGACGAGAACCCTACAAAGTACCTGATGAGATCATCATTAAAAATATCTAAAAGGCTATCCTAGCCCGAGTATGACCCACTGCAAGGGTTTACATCATAAGGTAAACTAAAGATCCTTGGTTATTGGAGATGGCCGTCACCCAGAAAATAATTGGGGGGGGGGGGTCACCGTACCACAAGGCAGGAGACACAGAGCTTGGAGGGGCCAATGCAATCATCGTGGCAGAATGCACCGCAGCCCTTACACATGATCATCGCTTTCAGTCGACAGTAGCAGTTGGAAGGAGACATTTCCATGCTGCCGTCGTCGGTGTACGCCTGGACTGAGATGGGTTGTTCGCAACCGCCAGAGCCAACACTCTGACTGGAAGGGATCGTCGTCACAGTCACGGAGAAGGACACAACATTGTCTGTATTGGCTGGACTGAAATTTCCGCTTGTGGGGATGGAGGACCTATTAAGGACCTCTGGTGATGTAGAGATGTTGATCCTACCACCGTAGCCAGATCCAAGTAGTCCGGCGGGATTCCCACAAGTCCTTGACGATGGCAGTAACTCGGGATGGGGTGACGTGGATGAAGCATGGATTCCGAACATGTCAGAGGCATTATGTTTCAACCTGACCCCCAAAACATTGGAAATTTGGGCCTGGGCAGCCTGGATCAAATCTCGAGCTATGTCTGACTCGCTGTAAACGTTGCCTTTCGTGACAATTTGAACACTCTCCTTCACATCAAATGTGGGAAGGAATTCATTTCTTGTCGTCTTCTGAGCTTCGGATTTCGGGGAGGAGATCACTTGAGATTTAGATGGAGCGCGACGCTCGTCAGTCTCGATGTCTTCTTCTCCACACTCTGTAATCGGCTCAGTTTTACTCTCTTTACTAACCACATGCTCAGAATCATTCAAAGAAGTATCGACCATGCTGTCTGAGGGAGCTTGTCTGCACACCTCTGGGACCCTACCGTATGTCGAGATGTTGAGCAGATAATGGCCAGACATAGCTGGCTTGGATGTCCTTCTTCCGAGAAAACCGAGCATGAATCTCTGAGAAATGTTCTCTCTCTCAGAAACGCACGGGGCCTTGTTGAATTCTGATGAATTGGTGTTCTCCTGCCAAACCTTCTTGATCAGGGTCTGTAGAACCTGCTCCTGGCTTGTGACATGCTCCTCAGGACCTTGTGTTGGATTGTTACCAGAACTGGTCAAGTCTTTTCCTGAAAAAAGTTGCCATATCCTTTGACCTGAAGGATGCTGCCGGTTGTGGCATAAAAATCTCTCTAGTTGTTGAGCAGCCATATTTGAGGGTCGTTCTCCTTCTTCCCTTCCACAAGTTTCCAATCCTTGTACTGCCCCTTGTGGTCTTTCAACAGTTGCCAACGGAACGGTCTTCGTTTCCACTTTTTTGAGAGGTCGGGGCATGATTTGCTCTAACGGGACATTCTTTCCTTGGAGAAGTTGTGTAACAAGTGGATTATTTGCAGGAATGCTGGAGCTTGACTTGGCAAGCTGCCCACTCCCCAATCGTAATGGCTTCACGCTCAGGTCGTGCGCTTGGGTGGATGGTACCTTGTCCATCCCGTGGTCTGTGGCCGATGTCCTTGACTTTATGAAAGAGGTTTCTGGTTGTGGCTGACGTGAAACCGTCTTTGCTGATGGAAAAGGTGGTGTAGCAGTTATTGGTTTGCCTTCCTCCTCATTGTGTGCTCTCTTTGTGCTCTGCATTGATGGAACGCCTGTGCTTTCGAGAGATAAAACCCTGCCAGTCTTAAAGGAGCTTCCACTGGCTGAGGCCTGCATGGAGTTATCAGGTGTCACTGGTTCCTGAGTCAGTCTTCTTGAGCTGCCTCTTTCCGGGATTTGGGGGACATGCTTTGTACTTTCACAGGGGTTGAGTTGATGGTAAGCAACCGTGAATCTGGGTTGTATGCAGGGTTTTTGCAGTAACTGTGTTCTTGCTGAACCGTCAGCTGATGCCTGCGCTGGTTTCGTGACCTCCCTTTGATTTTGGTTATCTGGTTTAGAGGGTGAAGTTCCCCTTTCACTTCTCCAGCTTCCAGTATTTCCCAAGTCCAGTATTCTGTTCCCTGATCTCCCCTGTAGGTCCACCTCCTGGGCCCCCTCCGGGTCCAGGTCCGGGGATGGAACCTCCATGGGCCGCAACAGCCGCCGCTCTCGCCGCACGGGCCAATCGAGCCTTCGCCTTGATGTCGGCAAGTGTGCGGGCTCCTGTTCGGCCAGGACTGGTGCCGGTGGTTGGAAATGTGGGCCTGGGAGAGACCTGGTAGCTGCGAAATGGCTTTGGAGAGAGCCACGCCACGGGAATCTAGAAACACAAAAGACAAAGCAAATGAGCTGTTAGTCGTAGGATACTGAGGCCTCTTGAGATCAATTGACAGGCAATAAATCTACTGACTGAGCAAAGTTTTGTCATTTGCAACTTTTCGAATTGGTCCCAACTGCAGCTCAGTCCTAGCCAAACGAATGGGACTGAGGCGCAGTACCAGGCACCGCCACAATCAAAACTCCACAGCCGCTTCATTCTGATGACTACTAGAACCCCAACCAGTCAGTTTGGGCCACATGACCTATAGAAGAGATGGGCCATTGGTGTCTATATATCAGGACCATCAACCTTAACTCTGATTTCTTGGAAACATTCCTGGAACTAGAAGTTCTTGGGCAGAAAGTTACCGAATCCATAACTTATGGCCTGCTGACCAGTTACCAGGCCGGACCAGTATGAAGTCATGCACAATTTCCCAATATTTCCCTATATCCCTGAAGTCAAGGGGTTGAAGAGAAGAGTCTACAACATGGAGGTCCTGACGGATCTTCACCGTCTGCAGCACTAATATCCTGTGGTGGAAACCTCTTTACGAAGCTCCACAAGCCAAAATATATACAGCGTCAAAACTGGTGTGGTTCTGGTTACTGGTTCTCATCGAAGAAACACAGCGCTGGATGGACACTTCATTATCAGGAAAGACTTCACGGGAAAAAGTATGCAAAATCTCATATATGAAGCTGAGTGTATGTATGTATGTGTGTATATCCGCTAAAGGAATCCGCATTGTCGCATTTACAATTACGAAATTTGGCACACAGGTACATCAGGTGTCCAGGAAGGTTTTAGACCTGGTCTCAGCTCTCTAGCACATACCGTTCCTGAGATATTCCCAAAAAATGCAAATATGGCACATCACATGACCTACATTAGCCAATGGAAGCCTGCAGGTCTTTCTCCTCATATCCCAACTGCCATACACACGGTCACATGTCCCTTATCAGCCAATAGAAGCTCGCAGGTCCTTAGTCTCCACATACACACAGTTTTACACCAGGTTTCCACAGCAACCTAGCCCTTAAGACTCCATCCCCAGCTGGATCTCCACAAGGAGCATCAGCACCCTTACTTACAAGATAGAAGTAGAACTATAGACATTTTCCATTTTCTGGAGGAGCGCTGCCTGGCACACATCTCAGGAGAACTCCGCCCTAGTGTCTGGATCAAATTACTTATTGAGAGTCCATCATTATTGAGGTAGAACCACCAAACTGTAGCTTCTTACCTTGAGCGGTGGCACCTTCTGTGGTGAGTGCTGCTGCGTTTCGGCAGGAGGTTTACATAAGGCACGAAATGACTGTGGGTACCGGCTGAGATCCATCATACGTGGACTTTTCTCAGGAGCAGCCGGAGGATCCTCGCCGACTTCCAGACGTCTCTTGGCGCCGAGGCTGGGGGTGGTCGCTTCAGACTTGTCTGGTGAGCTTTCAGGAAGGTCGTCTTCACTTGCTCTCGGTGATTCTTCTTGGGTCGGGCTCTTTGGTTTGACCGGGGTGGTGCAAGTATGGCTCTTGGGCTCCTTGTCTTTGGACTCATCTTTAGTGGTTTCTGTGTCCTCCTTGACTTCTCGGTTTTCATCCTCAGTTGTGGTCGGATCAATAACGGCCACATTACTTGTCTCCGGTTCTTTTATGGCTTCTGTAATCTTGAAGGTCTCATGATTGTCCTGATCTTCTTCAGTCTTCACAAGATGCTGCTGCTCGTCAGGGGGACTGCTCGAGGTGTCCTGAGCAGGATCCATTGTAATGTGTACTATGGGCGGAGAGACCTTGTCCTCGGCCTCCTCTTCTGCGGTCATCTTGCTCAGGTCCTCTTCACTCAGACCAGAACTTCAAAGACAAAAAATAGTAGAAGATTGTAAGGAAAGTGTAGACCAAAATCTACAGCCATGCCGGGAGCAGAAGGGTAACAAGCTCCTCCTGAGCACATCATGTCTGACACAGGAAGATCAGCTTTACACAACCAACCTGACACCACAACATCTAACAGGACGGAGAACCAGACTTACTTTTCCCCATAGTAACTCTCATAAAACTGCTCCTTCCAGGACTCCACCTTCTTCTCCTTCTCAATCTCCTGACGAATCCTCAGCTGCATCTCAGGTGTGAACTCACCTGTCAGGCAATAGACATAAAGAGACTGCTTAACGAAGACAGAGACAGTGCAGAAGAGTGCTGGGAGCGATAGAGACTGCTTACCCAGGACAGAGACAGTGCAGAAGAGTGCTGGGAGTGATAGAGACTGCTTACCCAGGACATAGACAGTGCAGAAGAGTGCTGGGAGCGATAGAGACTGCTTACCCAAGACAGGGACAGTGCAGAAGAGTGCTGGGAGCGATAGAGACTGCTTACCCAAGACAGGGACAGTGCAGAAGAGTGCTGGGAGTGATAGAGACTGCCTTACCTAAGACAGAGACAGTGCAGAAGAGTGCTGGGAGTGATAGAGACTGCTTACCCAGGACAGAGACAGTGCAGAAGAAGTGCTGGGAGCGATAGAGACTGGCTTAACCCAAGACAGGGACAGTGCCAGAAGAGTGCTGGGAGCGATAGAGACTGCTTACCCAGGACAGAGACAGTGCAGAAGAGTGCTGGGAGCGATAGAGACTGCTTACCCAGGACAGAGACAGTGCAGAAGAGTGCTGGGAGCGATAGAGACTGCTTACCCAGGACATAGACAGTGCAGAAGAGTGCTGGGAGTGATAGAGACTGCTTACCCAGGACAGAGACAGTGCAGAAGAGTGCTGGGAGCGATAGAGACTGCTTACCCAAGACAGGGACAGTGCAGAAGAGTGCTGGGAAGCGATAGAGACTGCTTACCCAGGACAGAGACAGGTGCAGAAGAGTGCTGGGAGCGATAGAGACTGCTTACCCAAGACAGAGACAGTGCAGAAGAGTGCTGGGAGCGATAGAGACTGCTTACCCAGGACATAGACAGTGCAGAAGAGTGCTGGGAGTGATAGAGACTGCTTACCCAGGACAGAGACAGTGCAGAAGAGTGCTGGGAGCCGATAGAGCTGCTTACCCAAGACAGGGACAGTGCAGAAGAGTGCTGGGAGCGATAGAGACTGCTTACCCAAGACAGAGAGACAGTGCAGAAGAGTGCTGGGAGCGATAGAGACTGCTTACCCAGGACAGAGACAGTGCAGAAGAGTGCTGGGAGTGATAGAGACTGCTTTACCCAGGACAGAGACAGTGCAGAAGAGTGCTGGAGCGAATAGAGACTGCTTACCCAGGACAGTGCAGACAGTGCTGCTTAGGAAGAGTGCTGGGAGCGATAGAGACTGCTTACCCAGGACAGAGACAGTGCAGAAGAGTGCAGAAGAGTGCTGGGAGCGAGAGTGCTGGGAGTGATAGAGACTGCTTACCCAAGACATAGACAGTGTAGAAGAGTGCTGGAAGCAATAGAGACTGCTTACCCAGGACAGAGACAGTGCAGAAGAGTGCTGGGAGCGATAGAGACTGCTTACCCAGGACAGAGACAGTGCAGAAGAGTGCTGGGAGTGATAGAGAGACTGCTTACCCAGGACAGAGACTGGGAGTGCTGCAGAAGAGAGTGCTGGGAGTGATAGAGACTGCTTACCCAGGACAGAGACAGTGCAGAAGAGTGCTGGGAGCGATAGAGACTGCTTACCCAGGACAGAGAGAAGCAGTGCAGAAGAGTGCTGGGAGCGATAGAAGACTGCTGCTACCCAGGACAGAGACAGTGCAGAAGAGTGCTGGGAGTGATAGAGACTGCTTACCCAGGACAGAGACAGTGCAGAAGAGGCAGAAGAGTGCTGCTGCTTGGAGCGATAGAGACTGCTTACCCAGGACATAGACAGTGCAGAAGAGTGCTGGGAGCGATAGAGACTGCTTACCCAGGACAGAGACAGTGCAGAAGAGTGCTGGGAGCTGATAGAGACTGCTTACCCAGGAGACAGAGAGAGTGCAGAAGAGTGCTGGAGAGCGATAGAGACTGCTTACCCAGGACAGAGACAGTGCAGAAGAGTGCTGGAGTGATAGAGACTGCTTACCCAGGACATAGACAGTGCAGAAGAGTGCTGGGAGGATAGAGACTGCTTACCCAGGACAGAGACAGTGCAGAAGAGTGCTGGGAGTGATAGAGACTGCTTACCCAGGACAGAGACAGTGCAGAAGAGTGCTGGGAGCGATAGAGACTGCTTACCCAGGACATAGACAGTGCAGAAGAGTGCTGGAAGCAATAGAGACTGCTTTACCCAGGACAGAGACAGTGCAGAAGAGTGCTGGAAGCAATAGAGACTGCTTACCCAGGACAGAGACAGTACAGAAGAGTGCTGGAAGCAATAGAGACTGCTTACCAGGACAGAGACAGTGCAGAAGAGTGCTGGGAGGCGATAGAGACTGCTGACCGAGGACAGAGACAGTGCAGAGAGTGCTGGAAGCAATAGAGACTGCTTACCCAGGACAGAGACAGTGCAGAAGAGTGCTGGGAGTGATAGAGACTGCTTACCAGGACAGAAACAGTGCAGAAGAGTGCTGGAATAGCAATAGAGACTGCTTACCCAGGACAGAGACAGTGCAGAAGAGTGCTGGGAGCGATAGAGACTGCTTACCCAGGACAGAGACAGTGCAGAAGAGTGCTGGGAGCGATAGAGACTGCTTACCCAGGACAGAGACAGTGCAGAAGAGTGCTGGGAGCTGATAGAGACTGCTTACCAGGACAGAGACAGTGCAGGAAGAGAGTGCTGGGAGTGCAGAAGAGTATAGAGACTGCTTTACCCAGGACAGAGACAGTGCGGAAGAGTGCTGGGTGCTGATAGAGATAGATGCAGGGGCTATAGAAAGACTGCTTACCATGAAAGAGACAGTGCAGGGGCTACGGATAGACTGCTTACAGACAGTACTAGTGGCAGGACGACCTCTACTTTAAACTATTTGTGACCCCCCCTGAGTTTCGCTCACCTTCTGACAGACGCTCCTTCCAGCTCTGAGAGGCTGATGTAAAAAACTCGTTATTCAGAGCCGAACTGTTCAGTTTCAGGAGTCCGTCGGGTCCGGCCTGCGAGGAAAAGGACAAGAATGAAGCCTGTGCCGCTTCTGCAAATCCCCTCCTCTAAAAGCTTCTGCAGCAGCTGCGGGCAATGAAACAGGTAGGGAGAATGGAATATTACATGATGTATGTAGTAAGACAGCGCCATCTAGTGTGGTGACACCATACTACCACATGATGTATACAGTGACACAGCGCCATCTAGTGTGATGACACCATAATGCTATATGTCACCCTGCCCTCGCCCGCCCCTGCAGTGAGGTATATTAAGTGTCAGGGTTATCCTCCCAGGGCGCCCCCACACACAGGCTCAGCTGAGGGTCTCCCCCTCTGCACCCCATATTCTATATGACCCCCATGGATGTGGTCAGCTCACCGGACGGTCCACCTCAGGTAGGAGCAGCAGAAGCCTTTGCTGGCCGTCCACCGGGAGCAGCGAGAAGGTGTGCTTATTAATCAGCGCTCGCAGGTTCGTGTTCACCAGGATGGAATCCGGCGTCTCAACATCGATCTCGGCACCTTTGGTCCTTTTCAAGTGTCCTAAGATATATATAGGAGACATCTGTAATGGGTGGGCCCTCTCTGCTTCTGGTCTGCCTGGATGTCAGTATTCACTGCGGTTCTTACATTCTATTCATGGATATTATCTCAATTCCAAAAAGGACCAGTGTATCTGAAGTGGCACGCCGCGCCTCTCCCGACTCTGCACCCAGCGCCGCGCCTCTCTCGACTCTGCACGGAGCGCCGCGCCTCTCCCGACTCTGCAAGGAGCGCCGCGCCTCTCCCGACTCTGCAAGGAGCGCCGCGCCTCTCCCGACTCTGCACCCAGCGCCACCGCGCCTCTCCCGACTCTGCACCCAGCGCCGCGCCTCTCCCGACTCTGCACCCAGCGCCGCGCCTCTCCCGACTCGCACAGAGCACTTCAACTCCCTTGACTCTGCACCTCTCCTCTTGCCTGACTCTGGGAAGAGCTCCTCGCCTGGTTGCAGAGATAGCACATGCACTGTACGTACTGTGAGCGGCTGGCGGTTTAGTCGGAGCGATGTTGCTGGCAGTTTTCACAGTCTTTAGCATGAGGTGCTGGCCAGACGGAACAGGGATCCCAGATCGCCGCCGCTGCTGCTTCTTCTGCTGCTTCAGAGCCTACAGAGAAAGGAGGGGTACACTGTAATATATACGACCCCACACATCAGAGAAAGATGGAGTACACTGTATTATATACACCCCCACACATCAGAGAAAGATGGAGTACACTGTAATATATAGACCCCACACATCAGAGAAAGATGGAGTACACTGTATTATATACACCCCCACACATCAGAGAAAGATGGAGTACACTGTAATATATACGACCCCACACATCAGAGAAAGATGGAGTACACTGTAATATATACACCCCACACATCAGAGAAAGATGGAGTACACTGTATTATATACACCCCCACACATCAGAGAAAGATGGAGTACACTGTATTATATACACCCCCACACACATCAGAGAAAGATGATGGAGTACACTGTATTATATACACCCCCCCACACATCAGAGAAAGATGGAGTTACACTGTATTATATACACCCCAACCCACACATCAGAGAAAGATGGAGTACACTGTAATATATACGACACCCACACATCAGAGAAAGATGGAGTACACTGTAATATATACACCCCCACATCAGAGAAAGATGGAGTACACTGTATTATATACACCCCCACACATCAGAGAAAGATGGAAGTACACTGTATTATATACGACCCCCCCCCACACATCAGAGAAAGATGGAGTACACTGTAATATATATACACCCCCACACATCAGAGAAAGATGGAGTACACTGTATTATATACACCCCCCACACATCAGAGAAAAGATGGAGTACACTGTATTATATACACCCCCCACACATCAGAGAAAGATGGAGTACACTGTAATATATACACGACCCCCACACACATCAGAGAAAGATGGAGTACAAACTGTAGTTATATACACCCCCACACATCAGAGAAAGATGGAGTACACTGTATTATATAAACCCCCCCCACACATCAGAGACAAGATGGAGTATAATGTATTATATACACCCCCACACATCAGAGAAAGATGGAGTACACTGTAATATATACACCCCCACACATCAGAGAAAGATGGAGTACACTGTATTATATACACTCAGAGAAAGATTATATATATACACCCCCACACATCAGAGAAAGATGAGTGGAGTGGAGTACACTGTATTATATACACCCCCACACATCATCAGAGAAAGATGGAGTACACTGTATTATATACACCCC